>QHHJ01000163.1:0-127122 GCA_004367495.1 Fusarium scirpi | reverse complement strand
ACCTAGACTTTATGGCATCTTTTTGCTTGTGGTCAAAGAAGGTACGATGTCGTCTCTGACGCTGGAGCAAAACGTAGGTCGATAGTCACCAATTTACTGGGGTCTATCCGTGTACTATATAGTCAAGGGGCAAAAAACATACAACAGCGGGGATTCGCTGGTCGTCACCGACCCAACTACTAATCCGCCCCTTACCAGCTTGACTATGGGAGAGCGGACGGGATCCCGTATTTTCTGGTAGGTATGGTCGTATGTGCTTGACAGGTCTCTAGTTGCAGGACATATTCTAAACTTCACTTGAAGTGGAAGATTCTCTCACGGATAGAGAAAAACGGACAGTATCAAACCCCGGGGGTAACCTTGAAGATCATGCACTGACATTCGTATTTGTTGAAGGAGTGGAGCATTGGTCACTATGCAGAGAAATGGTCTTTTCGCTTGCCATGTTTGTTTGAGACACGGTTGTCCAGCAGGTCTGTGCATGGAGCGGACGCTCAATCTACAGAATACACTTCGCTTTGCAGCATCGAAATGAATTTAAATTACATGGAGTTCATACTTACCACTGGCGTATTCACTACTAGGATAAAGTACTGGATGTGTCATAGAGAATACGGCAAAAAAAAAAAAAAAAGACAGGGTTGTCTGCTTCGACAAATCACCAAGGGGTTGATGATCCTAGATAAAACAGGACAGATGATTAATGTGACCATCAAACATGACTTTTTCTAGAGGTATGGCCGCTTGAAAAGTCCATCTCTTACTCTAATTCATCGCTTGTTGGGGATCTTGCGGCACTTGGATTGCGGCTCACAAAACTCAGATGACAGCTGGAAGGGCCCATGTCTTTGGAAACACTTTTACAATTTGTAAAGCCGTAGAGCCAGCACCGAAACCGAACGGATATCAACACGAAATATAACCGTAATGGCTATCAGTCATCTTCTGGAAGGCTCATCTAAAAGGGCCTTGTTTCTCAACGCAGCACACTTTTCAGCCCTACGCTTCGTTACACGTTGGTTGAGATGTTACCCTGGAGACTTCCCGATTCAGTTTAGGCCGTGAATGTCACCAATTTCACAACACGATGTTTCGGACTCGAGATGCTAACCTGTGTTTTTCATCCTTAAATAAAAGAAAGGAAAGTCATATCGTTCGGCATCTCCTCAACTAGAAACACTAATCGAATTTTCTGTATCAAGGGTTAATTAAGGTGGTCGAGTCCTGTCGACGCCCGTTTCATCTCACTTCAAATCGTAAATCCTGTGCACGTGCGTTCTGGTCACTATAAGATTACGCTGTAATGGTCAAGCCCTACAGTATCAAAAGTCGGCAGTCGTACTGTCGCCCGGGCCCGAGAGCATGAAGCTGAAAGCCGGATGAAACCTCACAGAGGTCCTCCATTTCCGCATAGCGCTAGAAGACAATTATTGCTTAGTGAAACTGGCCTAATGCACTTTTTGGAATAGCTAGTTTATAAGCTGGAAACAACCATGCAAGGGTTCAAATTGAACCTTTACTGCAAAGGGTAGGTATCTCCAATAGTTAAGACATCGTCAAACATCGCCCCCTTGGATCTGCTGTATAAATATGCGAGCAGTCCTC
This sequence comes from Fusarium scirpi, assembly GCA_004367495.1. Classification (NCBI taxonomy): domain Eukaryota; kingdom Fungi; phylum Ascomycota; class Sordariomycetes; order Hypocreales; family Nectriaceae; genus Fusarium; species Fusarium scirpi. The sequence goes on along the minus strand of QHHJ01000163.1, from coordinate 125,517 downwards.
CCTTTTTTGCGTCCTTTAGATCTATCATTCGCTCCTCAGCTCCAATTAATCTTAATTACCACTCTACATCTATCCAACTCTCCAACTTCATCATGCGTTCAGCCATCATCATCGCTGTCGGCGCCACTGTCGCTGCCGCTACCAACCCTGCCCTTAACAAGCGCGACCTGGAAGAATGCACATCGCGAGCCATGGCCTTCCTCCCCGAGATCACCGGTCTTCCCACCCCCACGGGATCCCTTCTCAGCTTCCTCGCCACCGAGACCAAGCTCGCTACATACACAGGCAGCTGCGACTTCCCTAGAATCACCGGCGCCATGGCCAAAGAGTACACTTCCTTCGTCGAAGATCTTAGCTCCTGGTACAAGGATCACAAGAGCGACGTGTCCGAGCTCATGGCGGCTTGTTCAGATGTTCCTGAGGTCAAGTCTCAGATGGATGAGCTTAAGGGCTACGGCGCCATGTGCAGCGACATCACTTGGGAGGGCGCCAAGGAGTCTGAAGCTGCCAAGAGCGATTCCGACGACGGCAAGGACGCTGACAGCAAGGACTCCGAGAAGAAGGATGGCGACAGCGGTGCTGGTCTCAACTCCATCAAGGCTGGTATTGTCGTCGCTATCGCCGGTCTTACTGGTGTTATGATGCTGTAAGCAGCGTCTCTCGATGTGAATCAGTGGAGGATCATACCCGGGGTCAGAAAGTTTTGTTGTTTTAACTAGCGTTGGAGTATCAGTGTCTATATTTTCCATAAATCTCTCAATAGAAGTCTTCTGGTTTCTAGATCTAATGTGTGTATTCCGATGGGGACTTTGAAGGCGAACGATGTAGGGGTTCATAGTAAGACCTCCAGTGTCTCGGATACCCGGCATCGCGGCACTGGAAGATCCGTAATCTAGCGCTATGATCAGTGGTTTAATCTCGTTTAATCTCCCCGACAGGCACCCTGTGACCGCAGCTAAGCACTAACAGACGCTAATGTCACTGATCTACAAGGGATGGACGCATTCTCAGCCCTGCCCTGTCCTTCTAGACACTGTAGCCAATGCGATGGCCGTGCCGACCGGCATGGTGTATTCTTATCTATTTCATGGTAATTGGTTATCTCATTTTTATAAGGAGACACAGTGCATGTGTATCTCATTTTTTTCTTTCATTAAATCCGGGCCGTGGACTTGATATCCGATCTCAGATGTGTCTCAAAAAGTCAAAGGACAACGCGAAGAAATTGTCCAACAAATCGTCACCTGGATCATTGACTGCTGTCTTCGCCGGCCATACATATGTATCCGGCCACTTGTGCCTGCCAATTGTATCTGTTGGCGAGGCAGCTGGCGCGTTAAACTTTGCGGATGGAATTTTGCTTGATTCGTCGCAGCTTTCATCGTGGAAGCCCGAATCGACAAAGCTGGCCGCTGTGTTTGTTCCAACAGAGGCCTTTTCCAGAAATGACCATTCCATCGCATCTTCTGCTGTATCGGGACTCATATACGCATCAATAGGTAACTCGTTCTGTGCAAACTGGTTTGTGGGTGGAGGCGTGTCCTTGATAGAGTCTCGTAGATGCTTTAGAACTATCATACGTGCATGTCAGTAACGGTTTTCAGAAGGCACTATTACAAGGGCGGACGTACCAGTAAAGTCCGGGTCTTCGAGTTGCCCCAAAATCAGACATTGACTTGAGGTTGGCGTATTAGGAGTAGTTTGTTTTGCCTTGTTCGTATACCAGCTATCTTGTTCAACCTCCTTCTCCTGCTTCAGAGGGGCTGTTCTTTTCCTTCTCGTTCTTTGGGAAGTCAGTAAAAGCCCAATGATTAGGAATAGATGGTAAACTCACGGAGACTTGCGAGGTTCTATCACAACACACTCTGTTGAATTCCATATACAATTACTGCAAGATGACGGTGACTGCCGTGTAACATCGCATCGAACCTTTCGAGATCGACATGAAAGACAAGCTCTTTTCGCTCTGTTCGCTCTCCGCTTCCTGACTATTGACTGGGTGGACGTCATTGATTGTGTATCTGAAGCGGTTGACATGATGATTGGAAACTAGACTTCCAAAGAATGTTAAACTGCAAATATCTATACCGGACGAATGCCATTTATAAAGAAATCTTGCCCATTATTGTCATCAACGATCTTGGCCTGGTTCAGTCTAGCGTTGCATGTCTTCCCCAGAGAAAGCGGATTTTCCGCCTCCCCCCGGCTCCCCGCACTCTCGCAAGCCGAGCACGGCATTAAATAACCGTGCTACCCGCGCCAACAGCCGCTCTCCTCCCTCCGCCCTCCAATCCTTCCCACAAACGCCCCCAGAAAGTGATTAGTCGTAATGTCAGACTCCCAAGACGATTCAGACGGCCAAGAAAGTCGCCGAAAGAGAATCCGCCAAGCCTGTCTCAACTGCAGAAGGAAAAAGGTCCGCTGTACTGGGGAGAAACCTACTTGCAGCTTCTGTACAAGACTTTCACAGGAATGTGTTTATGCTGAGGATAGAAGGAGTTGGAAACGAGCGCCGGTTACCCTCCAGGTTGGAGACGACGACGTGACTGGCACTGCGATGGTGAGTCCATATGATGGTGATATGATGGTTGTTAATTGGCGGTAGGATACTATCAATGCGAGGTTTGCGAGTCTCGAAAACCAGATCTCGACCTTGCAGGATTCTATCGAAAAGTGAGATTTTTGTTTCACTTGCATGTTCAGTACTGACTAAGGTATAGACTGATACCACTCGTCACAGACCAAAAGCCTGGTGAGACTGGAGTACCCGGCAAACGGCCCATACATCCAGCTCCAGTCAGACATACTCCAACCGCCATCCTCCAAACTCCAACACCCTTGACAGTACAGTCACCCGTACCTGATCGTCCCCAATTACGGTCTCTTTCCTTTGCAGCAGACATATACTTCCGCTTCTGCCACAGCCAGCCCTACGCGCTCTTCCATGAACCAACCTTTCGCCAACGACTAGCCGACGACTCATTTCCTTCTTATCTCTTATGGGGCTTTCTATCTGCAGCAAGACGTTACTCTAGCCTTCCCGTTCCGCAACCCAACTGTGTTGATGACGCATCGGCTTATGCAGCCAAGTCTTGGGAGTGTATAGATCTTCCTTGGCATGCTTCCGCTTCAGCTGAGAATGTCCTTACTGTTATTCAGACGATTATCCTGATCGTGAGCACCGAAGTGCCAGGTATGTCCACACCAAGCCCATGATATGCGTTGTGTTTGAACATGTTCACTGATATGAACAGCTGGTTTATGCACGCCAGCCCATATGAAACTGGGCTTCGCTGTCCGCCTAGCACAAAATCACAAACTCAACCTCGAACCTGAGGCTTCAATACCCGTTGCCGAGCAGGAGGAACGCAGACGAACCTTCTGGTCGCTATACTTACAAGACAAACTAATCAGCCTGTCCCGTGGCCGATTCTGCGCAATCAGAGATGAAGAGTGCAAACTTTCTTTGCCGTGCTCTGAAGAAGCCTTCAGAGAAGGTCGAGAAGAACGCACGCCATTACTCGAGGAACTCATTGGAGATTGCGTGGAACAAGAGTCGGTTGACAGTTGCTGTCCGCTCGGACTGATCATTGTCATGGCATCGATCTTGGGTCGTGTCTCCCATTACGTATTACATGATACAAAGGCTCTACAGCCGAGTCTTCCTTGGACGTCGACATCGCCCTACGCCACTTTATCGTCTGCCCTTCTTCAGGCGGAGCATTACTTTGCCATGAACGAAGATACGATGGGAAGTCTCCAGAAACGCTGTACCATAGACGGTGGAATTGATCAGCTCTCCGCAGGATCATTCATCTTCGCCAAAGCCATGTTTCACCTCTCTCACTGTCTCCTTCACCACCCGTTCTTGATCCAACAGAGATTACAATCAACTAAACAGAAAGCGCCATCGATATTTATGAAGACAGCTTGGGAGAAATGCAGGACTCATGCCAAGAGTATAACCGAGCTAATGGAAATGAAGAGTCAAAATGTCCTTCTCTTGACATCGATTTATGGTTACTGTATTATGGTTGCTGGTACGATTCATGCTTTGTCCATCAACGACGAGAGGGAGAGTATCAGGACTGAAAGTCGGGAACATTACCATGCCTCGATAGAGTCTTTGCAAGATTTATCACGATACTGGGGACACGCAGCACTGATGGTAAGCTGCCCCAGCTCCATTTTGAACTGATCTGACTGGCTCCGTACAGGTCAAGAGATTAGAGCGATTCCACAACCAATGCGAAAGCCGTGGCCAAGAGCTTTCACCATGTACTACGAACGTGGAACGAACACCGGGAGACGTCAAGGCTCTGTGGCAAAGCGTCGACTACACATCACTATCAACACCAACAAGACCAGGAAGTCCTACAGCGGCACCACCCCCGACAAGTGAGGCAGATTGGGCTCTTTCATCGGACATGTTTGACTTTACGGGGTTTGGCGGGTTTGCGGAGGGTGTTGATGTTTTTAGCATCTCTTTTGTTGATGGTGATATGATGTTAGATGGAGAGATGCCGACAGATATAGGCATCTGATACCATTCAGCTCTCATGTGACAGTAGGCACTTGGCTCTGTACCCAGTCGCGAGCCGACAGAGGCATAAGAGATGAACGAATTTGGTCACTTTATGCTAGCTTAGACTGGCAGTTAGGCTACTTTATTATGGTATCCTAAGCCTTGGAGGATAATTCTTCTGTCGCCCACCTGCACGTACATCTTGGCTTGTGAATACGGAAAAGCTTCCAACAAGCCACACAAAGACTGAACAACCACAATATTAATTGCGAGAGGTAAAAAGAAAAGAATGACAAAAAGAAGATCAGATGTGTCTATCGACCGCGGCAGGAGTCGAACCTGCAATCTCTAGAGTATTGGATATCGGTGAGCCGAAATCTAGCGCCTTAGCCATTAGGCCACGCGGCCTGATCAAGTTTTATGACTGCGAACTGCAAATCAACATCCAAGGACGGTAAATTGCAAGCGCTCATGTGTGGTAGTCTTGGGCAAAGATGACGGGCGTTCATTGTTCTGGTGTCATGGGTGCTTGGTGAAACTCCAAATTGATTCGTTCATTAATCATAATCTAGACTGTTTGCTATTGAATATCTCCCCAATCTGCGACAACGCTGCAATGGCATATACCTCCCTGGCTGATTCGCTGCTTAGAGAATAGCCTGTACTCAAAGCGTGTTCCTGAACTAGCGATAAAGCTTCACTGGTCTTTAAATTCTTTGTAGGAGCGCTTTCGCTCTTTGGGAAGTAGTGGCCGCAGGCCTGACGTATCGACTGGAAGAGGACGCTCCTTGGGCAGTAGCGGCCGCAGGTCTGATGTGTCGACTGGAAGAGGACCTTGGTTCCGCTCCTAGCTGGTTTTGTGTTGCCCAACAGACGGCTGTATAATAGCAGTCGGTTGTATGACAGGGTAATGCGAAGATGGGAATGCGAGTGTATTGTATCCAACATCGGGTGCATTGAATGATGGGGACGGGGTTGGGTAGTTGAACTGAGGAGCCAGGTCAGCGGATTCGAATCTGGGAAGATAACCGGCGCCCGCGTACACCTGCAAAGGTGGGAGGGCAGGATTTAGAATAAAGTTCTCATATCCAGATGGAGATGAATTAAAGTCGTACTGATAACCAGATGTTGGCTGGAGAGGGAATGACTGGGCAGGATCCCAGGGAAATTGCCTGACATTCTGATCGACTATGCGGCGGACATTGCTACTCCCCCACAAGTGAAGACTGTCCATTTCTCCTATGATGGGGTTTTCGGTATTCAGAGCATCCCAAGGCTTTCCACGATCGTTCAGAATTGGCTTATCCTCCGCTCTGAGGGGGTCTTTCTTTCGTGGTAGATTCGAATTTTGGTGCCTGATTGGTGACTGAAAAGGCTTCTCGGGAGGTGTGCAGGGCGGTAGAGGGAGTTGAGAGATCGAGACGCTTCTCGGACTGAAACCGTCATCGCGATTTAGTGGATCGATAGTCCTACCGGCGTTCCAAGCCGAAGTGTGCGGTAAAGGGAGTTGAGAAGTCGGGAGGCTTCTTGGACTGATACCGCCATCTCGATTTGATGGATCAAGGGTCCTACCAGCGGTCCAAGCTGAAGTGGGCGGTAAAAGGAATTGAGAACTCGGCAAGGTTTTCGGACTGATACTCTCTTCTCGATTTGGTGGATCGATCGCGCTTCCAGCGTTCCAACGCACCTCTCTGAACTTGATGCGTGGTTCCATCTTAATAGCTGTAGCTTATCTGCAATAATGATGAAGTTCTGTCTTGTGTTAGCCTTTTGCTCTGAGGAGCGCAGTAGTCACTTACTGCTAGATATGACCTGTGCTATGTTGTGTTCATGACCAATGTATATGAAAGATGCAAATTCACTTCACCCACAACTTACATCTCTCCAGAGAACCCGAGTGGCGATCCTTCCATCTAATAGGAGACTCATCGATTCAGGAAGGTTTGACTCAAAAGGTCTTTCTCCGGGTCGCTTAACTAGAGACAGGTGCGACCGTTCGACAAGCGCGGTGGTTGTCTGGGAAATTCGAGGCAAATGAACAGCAATGCAAAATACTAGACAAATTATTGGTCTAATAATACCAGGCTTGGATCAATATTCACACAAAGAAACAATAAAGAAAAAGGCGAAAGGTTAAAAGGGGCAAAAGCCACCAAAGTATCACACTTCATACCCCATCGAACAGGACCTCCATCACCTTCCCGATATCATCGACCGAAGTCCCTCCGTCAACCGAACAACAAATACAAAAGAAGGTTTTAAGATATCGTCTTATGACAGGGTACTATGAAGTTAAATGCTTGAGATTCCAGCCTTCATCCGGAGGTAGAGACATTGGGATAGTTTGCAAAGTACATCATTCTTCTCTATTTTCAGTTCAAGTGCCCAGTGATCCCATGACGATTCTCTCGTACCCATCTATTCTTCGTATTAAATAAACCATCAACTTTTCCCAACCAATTTCTCAAGCATGAGTGCCCTCTCACTCTAGTGCATGCGCACTATCATACCAACACCTCAAGGCCAACACTGCCCTCAGTGACATCCCCGACCACAAACGATACAGCCATCCATAGGACAACCGGCCAACATACCACCACAGTTCGGCGCAAACCTGACGGTAAACATATATCCATACAGCCCCCGATGGCATTCCAACCTTGTCTCGCTGAGAAACTCGTGGACCTCCCGAGGCGCAATCCGTTCAATGGGGTCTTGCTCGACCCAGGCTGCTTGAGTCTCCCAGGCTCTTTGGGGTGGGGAGTAGTCCGTCCATTCTATGGAAAACCCGCTGACTACGCCGTATCCACGTCTGCAGATCTCACGATAACCCAGTACGCGGAGGATTCAATTGATCTGTGGGGTCGGTTGCTGTAAGGCGACAGACTGGGAAGTGTGGGAATATCGGCCTGGTTGAGCTGGGCTCGCTGTGTCGCTCCTGAGTACAGTTGCTATGTACGAATCGCTAAACCGAAATTCCCTATGGATAGGTGGCCTATTCTCAATCGAAGGGTTTCGCCAGGCGGTCGAGTTGTCCGGGCTTTCAGGAGACTCCGGGTTGTAGGACGGTGAACGGGGTGAGACGAGCGTCGTAGCCGCGATGGAGGGGCTTCGTGAAGGGACAGACTCCTGCCTATGGTTCAGCTCCGGGAAATTTCGACGGTTGTATCCTGCAAGTGAGTTAGAGACATATTGGACATAAGAAAGATTGACCAACCATCAACTCCACGATTCCATGTCCATCGTGAGAGGTGGTCATAATAGCGAGGGCTGTACTGCTCAGACATACTGATGAGGTCTTCGATTTGTAGTTGGTGTGAAAGAAATGATTGCAGATGGGGAGCGGGAAAGGAGAGGCTCGTATACGGCAATGATAAAGCCAGCTTCCACAAGGCCAGAGCCCCTAATCTCTCACATCTTCCTCCGTCGTCATATTTCAGTACCAGGGTAAGCTCAGGCGCAACCTAAGAGCGTTTGTAACAGCCCGACATTTCTTTGATGCTTTTGTTTTATGTTAATACTTTGGCGCCCTGCCAAGGAGTACTATTTCACCCCCAGAGTACGCATCTTGAGAAAGGAACCAAGGTGGAAGAAGCGGTGTCTGCCCCTGAGCTGCAGCAAATTAGCTCATTGTTAGTGTTGCACAAAGGCGCAGGTGGCACGTCACATCTCCAGGGTCTTTCTCAATAGTGTTTATATCAATAAAGCTTCCATGGGCTGAAAGGAAGAGTGGCTCCGGTGCCCTGTTCACTTTAGGTTTTGGTTGTTGCGGTAAGGGAAACGATGGAAACGGTTAGAAATAGAGAGAAGATGACTGTTTTCCTTGTAGGGCTGTATGGTCTTCGCGTCACACTTTTGCGCCTTTCCGAAGACCTTGAAAGTGTGTCTTGTTTTCCAAGCGGTAGACAAAATTGTGAACACTGAGATTCCGTCTCAGCCTGCGTCCCATGGATACTTCAAAATCTTTTGACATACTCTTTCTCAAGGGCGACTTTGACTCATCAATATAACAGATCGTATCCAACTTCTAGAAGGGCTATCCTTGCAAAGCGAAGCAATCATTGCTCAGAATATGCTTAAACAAAGGCTGGAGTGCCACTTTAATCCAGCTTTCCTAGAGGTATTACCGCTAATTGGAAACAAAGACCTTCCAGAACACGTCACGTAAAGTACCTCTACAATGTACCTGGAGTCTCAAATGATCTTGCCTTACAGGTGAGGCTGCCCGGCAAGATATAATCGCCAGGTAATTTGTAAGTTGAAGACGCTGTCTGTTCCCGTTCCAAATCCGCGACCGGTCCCCTCAAGAGACGCCATTCCAGTCTCTGACTAGAGCGGTTGAGAAACTCACCTATATAGAGGAAATCAGGTCGTTGTGCTGTCACAACAAGCAGTTTGGTACTGTGGTCTAGTTGGTCATGACATCTCGTTAACACCGAGAAGGTCCCCGGTTCGAGCCCGGGCAGAACCTCTCTTTTTGCGTTTTTGCAAATTTGTCCAACAGTCTTACATTCTATCTTTCCCTTCTTCTTTGTTGTATTTTTTTGTATCGCGACAAACGGATCATGCGTGATCGCGATCCAGATGTAAAGCATCTACCTATTGAACACAACCATCGATTCTTTCACTAAAAGCTCTATACAAGTACCATATCCTGCATCGGAACTTTCTCCCAAAACTTCCTCCCTCCCTTTTCCCGTTGCTCAGAATAAAACAACCCCAGCTTTTCATACGCACCCTCCTGCTCTAGCGAAGGCCTGACGATGATACCCAACATCATCTCTTGATCATCCGGTAAATCCCTACTCTTATTGATCCCCTCGGGAAATATACTGGCTGTAAGAACTAGACGAATATCATTCATAGGCCCGCGAGGATATCCCTGGTCGTTAAGAGCACACTGAGAATCCCAGTCGAAAATGATCCTGGCTATGCACTTGTTTCTCTTTGAACAGAGAGCGTAGTTGATAAACGTGGCGCCCATGTACTTCCACGGATGGCGTGTGTGCTTAATACGGACTTTTCCATTACGTCTGGTGGGGGGCTTGTACATCCGAGCTGTAAGCAATAAGCGCCCCTTCGAAACACGACCGAATGGGTTGTGCTTTTCTGGAACAACGTCTGTGCTGCGGATAATGAGCTCGGATTTGGGCTGTTCGTCCTTGCCCAAGATCCAGGTTGCTACCGATGGTCGACGGGCCCAGCTCCAGGACGGTGCGACATAGTCTTTTGACGTTAGCTTCTGGTAGTCGTCAAATTCCTTCAATTCAGGATTTGTCCATAAAAGACCCTTGTGGATGTCAGATTCCCACAAACCTGCGAGATACTTTTGACCTCCGAACGTCTCACTGAAAGATCTCGCCAGAGCTGCAATAGCAGGGAACTTATCCTGCTGGAAGGAGAGGTTTCTACGGGAGTATTCCTTGACCATGTTGTACCATGTACTGAGCCCTCGCTGGATTGAGTCCATGGTATCGACGAATCGCCAATGTTCCACGGCGGAACTGTCAGCTGCTTCTAGATCCCCTCCACGACTGACGTGGAAGACGAGATTACCGAAGAAGATCTTGCGCGGCGCGAGTTGGTCCTCTTGGAAGGTCCAACCACGTGTGCCCCAAGCACATTGAAGGTCTACTTCTCCAGGAGACTTTCCGGCAGGCCCATACTTGCCGGTTGTTCTGGTCTGCCTCCGCAGTGTCTCTGAGGGAGGGTGGAGCATTCGAAGCCTGATGTTGCCTGAAATCGAAGGGTCAACCCTTGATTGGAACTTGAGCCTCACACTAGGTGGGCTGTAATCCTTCTCAAGAAAGCCGCTCGAGCAGGAGTCTCCTTGTACGACACATAGTGTAAGATAACTGCTCTCGTAAATCAAGGACATTTGAAAGGATTCCTTTGACCAATCTTCCGCGTCGCCCTGGATAATGCAAAGGGCGTCGACCCAGAGAAACCGAACTCCAATGGCTCGACAAACTTGGATGGAGTCGGCGACAGTTTGGGGAACCTTCTCCATGGTGATAGAAATGCAGTGTTCCTCAAGACTATCCTTCGTGGTTTTGAGCTGCTTCGCCGCTGCTTCGCCCGAGCCCCAGCAATAGCTCAGCGCTGCGTATCGTCGCTGTGAAGCTTCGAGCTTGCAGACATCAGTATCGGTCTCAGTGATGACCAGTCGCAGGCCAGATGGACAAGATGCCTGTACATCAAGTAGGCGAGTCGGCAAGTAGGGTTTCTCGACGATCTTCAGAGGCTGTTTCTCCTCTGACTGTCGGATAAGCTCATGCATTCTCTTCAAGGATGTTGGGGACAACGGATTGCTTGTATAAGGTCTCCGGTTGATCTGCAGCCATGATGCACAAGGATCTGACACCAAGTTAGCTTCAGAATTATGCTAAGTTGTAGAATGCCATTCATACCTGTAGTTTCTGCATAGAAGTTGTAGCTTATAGAGTATTTCCTCGTCTTCCCTTTGAACCCAATTGTGAAGAAGACAAAGAGTGCGTCAGACCATGTTCTTTGATGAAATTCACCGTCAGGTGGATAATCCCGAAGCTTGTAGGCAATCTCTGAAATGATCAATTCCGCTTTGCTTGGTCGTTTTTCCGTGGCTGTGACTGGTTCTGTAGCTTTTTCTTGATCCTCCTCTTGTTTGTTGCCACCCTGCATTTTCTGGATACCTACCCCTTCTTCCGCGTCGGCATTTGTAAAGACGCTGCTACCGTCACTGTCTTCGAAGATATCGCTGAGCTCTGGCTCGTCGGTCTTTTGATTAACACTCTCCTTGTTCGGAGACTCCGTATCGGTTGATTTGTTTTCACCTTGTTCCTTCTCCTCCTCCTTCTCCTCCTCCTTCTTCTCCTCCTCCTTCTCCTCCTCCTTCTCCTCCTCCTTCTTCTTCTTCTCCTTCTCGCTCTCTTCCTTATCATCTTGGTCATTATCTTCGCCCTGGCTTTTCACTTCCTCCTCTTCCTCCCCGTCATCCTCATCATCTGCTTCTTCTACTGCTTCTGCTTCTGCTTTTGCTTCGGCTTCGGCTTTGGTTTCAGCTTCCGCTTCTGCTTTGGCTTCTGCCTCTTCCTGTTCGTCCTCCAAATCTACCTTGACCTCATACTCGTTGTCCCAGTTCTGTTCAATCCACCTCCATGCCTCGATCAGATCATTACGAAGCACCTTGCAAAAGGCACATCCGGCAGTTGCCGTAGCACCAAGCCCTGGCAGTTCGGGAAGCTTGTCACTCCTTGAATAGTCAAGTCCAAGTTCAGTCTTCGTGGCAGTACGTGGCGCATCTAAATCATGATTCCGCATCACGTAGCTGAGAGCCTTTTTCGCCCTCATCAGTGTCGTTCCCTCGGTTATAATTCGTTCCTCTACGGTTTCGACGAACTGGCCGAAATCGACAAACGGAGCTCCATCTTCAACTGTCTTCGCAACACCGCCGTGTTGACTATCGTCAAGGTCGAGGACTTTGCAAAAGTTGCATGGTTGGTCGAGGTCGATGACCGAGTCCTTCGACAAGGTCCTGTCCGGAATCTGCATCTCCGTGGTCATTTTGGCAATGTTGAGGGTCTGGAACGATGGTACTCAGAATGAATAGATTGGCTTTGGACTCTTGTCATAAGGGCACCACTATATACCCAAGTTCCTGCTGCTTAATACCATAGTTGTCGTGGTCATGATATTCTTCCCCCCACTCTAGTCTGGCCTCACTCTTTGTGACTCCACTACAGAACACAAGAAAACAGCCATGATCGACAGCAAAACAACACCAGAGGTGGGATGAAGTCTCAGTATCGCAGTCGCCGAAGCCAAGAATGGGGCCTCAGAGTTGTCAAGCGGTCTGTGCGCTTTCTTGCTTATTCCTACATATCAGGATCTTTCGCAATGGAGGCCTGAGAAGGGAAATCCACACTCAGACCCATGGCCAGCTGAAAGTGAAAGGTGACGGCAGAGATCAACTGGTGGATAAATGATTAGGGTGATCCACGTAAGGGTCCTGCAGAAACAATTCATCAATTACTGGTAAGGGTCGGCAAGGCAGGATTGGCGTTTCGTTCATCACCAAGCTCATGTGGCGGCGACAACAGTAATAACATATCACGCAACATATCAAGAAAAAGATCGCGAAGGTGCGTGTCTACACTGGGACACCATGGCCACAGCTTCTCTAGGGCAGAAGCATGCGTGCTGGTGGGAATCCTACCGTGCCGGGTCTCTCACGGCAAAAGTTGTATGACAAATGACAGTTCAGCGTACAGCTCGCGTGCTCATCAGTCAGGGATAGGAACTCTGTGTCAATGGGGCCTGTCCGACGTTGGTGCTAGGACGAGCTGCGAGACTTGCAGATCGCAGCATGGGGTACTGCGAAAAGAGTAGCCTTAGCTTGAGACTTGGCGAGATTCGCGCATCGGACAAATGCTCAAAATGACACACATGCTGAACGAGGCCATTGGCAGGAATGGAACGAGCAGCGTGCAGGCCGGCAGCATGTCTTGTGAGCGACAGAGCGTACGGCTGACGTCGATGTCAATCGAGGGGCATGGAATAAGGGCAAGACATTAAACCAGTGGTCGTGATGGCTCGTCTCAGTCTGTGCCAGGTTTCTGCTAGCATCAAACCGTAGGACGGATCTGGGGGTTTGGCTAAGAGTCCCTGAGTGGGCAGAGGCGTCGTAGACTGACCTCAGAGCAAAAACGCCGAGCTTCTGTGTACGCCACCGAAGGTGCATTCGAGTCGCCGCACCGGGAACCTTAATACAGCGAGTATCGTGCCGCGACGCATGGCCCGTGGTTCGGCCTTATACCGTTGCGGCCGAGATGAAGTTCGCATCGTTGTCAATCGTGGGTGTTATACTCTCGGTCGGGAGGTAGGTGCAGAGAGCCGATGTATATTCGGGAGGTTGCATGTCGGTATCTTCGAGTTGGTCGGTCCTTGCCCTGTTTCGTGAACCAGCGAGGAGCGATATACGTCACAACGATGCTGCTTTCGCGTAAACTAACAGTGGTCATCAAACTTTCGTGGCGGCGGACTCGTATCGCAGTTGTCGAATCGCGAAACCGCCGACCAATTCGAGATTCAATGTGTCACGACAGCATTCTTAATGGGACAGAAATAGCTAAGGCGGATGAAACGATCTCCTGTCGCGTCGACAACCGCTATGGGGGCTTCATTAGCGAGGTGTCCGGTTGTGTGCTCTTCCCATTCGGCACCTGTGTGGTTGTGAAGCATGATTATTTTCCCTCGAAGCACATTGCGACGAGACAGATCAAGACGCCAACACGGATAGGTAGTATTGCTGATAGAGTGGGTATCTCGAGCGTATCAAAGTCGTATGTGTAGTCCGCTCGGGGGGGTCGAGGACACTGGGCGCGACGGGCAGTTGATTGACTGACGGCTCGTGACGAGACACTTTTTCCGAACGATGGAAGAGTTCAGGCTGGGATGTGTTGGCGCGAGAGCTAGATCGCGACATAACAGGAGCCTCGATCATGTTGAAGCTAGGGAAGCAGGCGAGTCGAGAGCGGCTGTTGGATTGTATGGCGACGATCTGGAGCTGCAGCGGAGGCATTGTAAAGGCAGTCTGAGACAGGTGGTTGGAAAAAGAAGCGTGCCATTGACTGGTCGAGCAATTCGGCTACAGAAAGGGAAATGCTCGAGGGCGCTGGTACTGGCTGGTTCGCGGTAAGTGTAGCTCGATATCGCGCTGTGTAGCGCCTTCGTCTTGCATCACTCCCCTTCGTGAGACATGGCGTGGCGAATCAACGGAAGTTCGTAGGTCATTGTTGCGATCGTTGGACCTTGTTGTCGCTCCTCGTCGTTAAGCCAGGGAGACCAGGTTGTAGCGCAACGACTGAGCTACCTAGCCTTTAAAGTAGTGGAGGAGATTGCGCGGGGAAGTGGACAGCGAAGTGCAACTGAGCGATATCATGAAATAGAATCCTTTCTGTAGTAAAGCGCGAAGTAGAGACAAAGTTGACGGTCAGCTAAGGAAGGTCGAGATAAAGCAGTTGTGATGTCGCGAGTTAAGCTTCAACGTCATCGCGCCAAAGAGTTCGAAGCCGAAGCTTATCGTTATCGTGTTCTTCTCTATGGTTGGCCCAGAGTCTCGAACGAGCGATGTTCGCCCCACTAGACTCGTCTTTCGTGAGCTGAGCTACCCTGTACGATAAATGCATTTCAAAATTTCGAGAGCAATACAATGGTTATCTTCGTGTAATCCTGTTAAAAGAAGGTTTAAAATGAAAGAATGAATAATAGCGCCTGAAGGAACGGAGCATAAGTCGGTAGAGGTGTTACTGAATAACAACATGGGGATCGAACTAATTTGGATCTTCTTGAGCTTCAGTGTGTTTAACAGCGAGACGATATAGGAGTTTACTTGGTGACAAAAGCTCCTCTCTCGTTATCCTACTAGCTGTAATGAAAACGCTTAGATTATCAATTGGCTCTTGAGGTGACGATATAAATATCGCCTAAAACCATTGGTCGCGACAGTTTTAAAGATCATCCGCTGGTACCTTCACTCGTCGTTCAGGGTCATGACTATAAAGGTTAACACAACAGAGTTACACATTTAAGCTATGCGATAAGACCTCTTTCTACTGTGATACAAGGTTCTCATTGAGACATAAACTGTTCTTTTGCTCGTTTGCTTCCGGTCTACTTCTCCTCCTTCCACCAACATCAACCACATTGCACCAAGCATTCATCTCTCAAGATGCGTCTCAGGGAAGACGTCAAAGAAGCTATCGGCTGCCCAAGCCATGGACGGGCTATACTTAGATTCTTCAACGAAATACCGCTTTCTTCAATGAGGCAGAAATATCTCTTAATAAAATCCACTGTCAAGGTCTTTGCAAGCTGATCGTTTGCTCGTCAATTAATTGCCTGAACAAGATAACGAGGGAGCCAGGGAGTTGAGATGACGGGTGAGAGCTCTCTGTGCCCCACTCTTTTGCGGTTACAGGCCTGCAGCTGCCAACTGCTATCGCGACCGGAATAACTACTCCTCCGCCCCACTTCCAGCCTCTTAATCTCGTTCACTGGCCTAGCAGTGCCAGATTCACGCACCTTGGCACAAGATCCCTCCACTTCCTCACGATGTCATCTCACGACCTCAACCTCGACCTCGACTCTCGAGGCTTCTCTCCAACATCATTCCTTCGCTCATGAACCGATATCCAACAAACCATCCGAACTCTCACGAGCCGAACCGCCGCCCTCGAAACGCGTCCCAAGAGAAGTCGGTGAATCGCGCTACAGACCGTATAAAATTCCGTTTCGTACCCTTCAAACGAGCGTCTCTTTTGGCGATTCCCTCCTTTGTTGGAACGGGCGGGGCCTGTAGAGGGGACTTTTCGATGTCTTGCAGCTCAGTTCTGGAGCTCGAATAGTTGCCCGGCAGCGAAGCTGATTTCTCGAGGTTCAAATCTGTTGGCCTTCTCCGCCTCCTTTGCGAGGGAAGAGGGACCGTCAAAAGGGAGATCTTGCTTTTGGTCTTGCAGCTCAGTTCTGGGGACTCATGGGCAAGCTCCTGTCAGAAATCGCTGATTCTGGGGCCGAGCTTGACGCAAGGTACGTTGTGTATTTGGAAGCTGACTTTCAGAATATTCTCTTCGAACAATGGAGACGTTATCGACCCTCGACGTGAACACGACGAGTTCTGCGGTTGTTTCATGGTGCTGGAACGAGGTCACACGATTCCTAGCAGAACCCGATCCACAAATCAGGGACATCACCTTCACAACACGATTCGACAACACGGCAACGTTCTTCCAGTTGAACATACCGATCAAAATCAAGGGGGTCAAGACCGGAACCACGTTGATCCTCCGTATCTCTCCCTCATCGATCTCGTCCGTCGAAGTCACCACAAGCCCTACAGTCCCAAGCGCCGTGCGGGACAAATTCCCTTCGAGCACGAGCACGCTCCTCGAATTCCAACTCAACGCGCATCCCGAAGTCCTCGTTCCCACACAAGCACAAGAACCGCTGGCCCCTCTGCGAGCCCAATCAGGCACAGTTCTCGACGCTCTGCATGAGCTCGCGAACAGCACTGCGATCTCGGTCTACATCAAGGGCACAGCCTCCAAGACACAGCTTCAAGCCGTCTGCGACGCCATCGGTAAAGATCTAGGGCCATCGCTCGTCATTCAAAATGATCTTGTCAGCATGTACGGTGGTGTGGGCGCCAAGGTCATCACATTTCCAGCGCCTCAGACAGAATCACTGCCACCGCCGTCATACCACCAAACAGAACCTCCGCCCCCTCACGCACCGATCTTCGACTCGCGAAAACGGCGCCGCAAAGACGATGGAGAAGAACAACGCGACGAGGACATCGCCCTAATTTGGGCACAACTGGAGAAGATACAAGCACGTTACGGGTCAGAGCTCAAGGCTTTGAGGGAAGAAAACCTGGATCTCAAGGATGAGGTGGATGACATGCGAAAGCGGCTTGCTGCCTCCGAGAAGAGCCACCAAGATTTGAAAGAGGAATTCGACGCATTAACAACGAGAACGGATGTCAAAGTCGACGAGCTGGGCGATGAGATCGATGTCAAGCTTATCGATACGAAGTCGGACATACAAGAACTGACGGAGAGTGTCAAGTCCTTGAGGGAGGATATCGATGAGGATAAGCTGGTTGACCGAGTCAAATACAAGGTTTTCGACCATCTAAGAACCAGTCTGTCTCACGATATGTCCCCAGCCGATTGAACTTCAAAAGCATAAGAGACGACATAATAGACGACATACATAATAAGAGACGAAATAAGGGACGACATTGAAGACGATTTCCTTGCTACTAGGCCCGTCGCATGAATCATGCGGTTGCCGCCCTGCTACACATCCCACCAATTCGCGCTGGAATTGCTCGAATCACCACGGATGTATGGATGTAGATGACCTGAGGAGGCATCGGCCAGATGTAGAGTCGGTGCGTCACAAAATTAGCTGTTGGCGTAACGCGACACGCGGATAGCTTGGAGATGTCCTTGTTGCACATCAATAGCCGCCGTCGCGACCTTTCAATACTCAGTCACGCCATGTCCCAACTTGTGCTGTTGGTCAGACAGTATCACATCTCAGCCATCCTCCGCGCACCCTTCGTTCCTGGTATAGCGACGAGTATATAATCAAGCGAAATAATAATACAACAGGCAAAAGCCTGAAGCATTCAATGCATGGAATGAGGAATAATTGTCGTGACGTCTGTCTTGACATGAACAGAGGTGAAAATGCAATCAACCAGGTGTTTGACGTAACGGAAGAAAGATCTTCTAAGGCTTAGACCACCGAAATGAAGTAGCCGAAATGCTAGTCTCTACCAGCATAAGGTGATCGAATTATTTCGTCTCTTATGTTTTCTTTGATCCTGTTTGTACAATGGCAGCTATGCAATAGATCTACAGCACCCGATCACTGACCACACAAATGTAGACTTCACATTACATCGACCCACGACAATTCAATGTCGAACGGCGAAGAACAAGCTTGGGACATCTATTCGGAGAGGGAATGAACGAGGAGGTAGTATCGTCTTCGTTATGCGATGCGCCGTACTGGTAATGGCCTGGGGAGGGATGCTCTGCTGGGGAAGAGCGCTGCCGATGGATGACCAGATGAGTTTCGACTTTGTCATGTTTAAGAGCTCTACGAGGTGCTATCGCGATGCTTGCTGGCTTCTATTAGAATGATGGGGACGAGCTTCCACGCTCCCAACATGAGGACCTGGCTTTTCGTGCTTCAGCGTCTCCATGCTGACAATCTACCTACCAGGTGCCCCTGAGCGTGAGGTGCAGAGACACATTACGAGAATGCGCTCTCGGAAACCTTGATTCTTGATGGCATCAATCTCGCCCGGTTATGGGCCTGATGGACCACATGGAGTACGTCCCAGTATATACCCCAGGACGTAGTCCCAATTGGCGCTGCGACCTCTTAAGTCAGCGTCAATTATGGTAGCTCAAGGAGTGCCGTATCACTCGGCGACCAATGCCTCGAAGGTAAGCATTGGGAAGCTTGTTGAATGCTGAGCTTTGCGGTCGGCACTTTCGACGAGCTCCAGGAGAGCAGTATATGCGAGAACAAGGACGTTCTCTCTTGCGCTGTATGGCATCTGGGTATGCGTTTACTCTGGGTTCGGGAGTAGACTACAAGAAGTTCGAGAATCCAAGTGCGTCGATCTTTTTAGCGGCTTGAAGCAAATAATGTATGCAGTTTTGGAAGCTTGATCGCATCATGGAAAGATGGATGTCTAAAAAGAGAAGGACAGCAATCGCCCAAGACGACACGGCTTGACATGATGAACTGTAACAGCAACCAGGGCCAGTTAGATAACTGAAAATGCGGGATAAAGGAATGTTGGAACATAACTGATTATTGTCCGACAAAAGAGGTCTCGAGAAGGGCCGTTCTGTCCTCCGACAAAGAAAGGTGCTTCATCATACTTCCTCTCATGTGCTAGTGTTTTGCGTTGGAACCGCTGAAGCGTGCAGGAGTAGCCGCTAAGATCACCGACTAAGAGTTTGTTCAGTGGGAGTTCCAGCGGGCTACTTAGTGCTGCAGGATGAGTAACGAACGACCGAACTTCTGTGACAGGGACGCTTCGCCAGGACAATATTCATGCTTCTTACGGCAGAAACACAACAAAGCTCTTACTTGGCGAGAGATTCTGCAGAATAAAGTCCATAAGAGCAATCAAGTGTCCCGAAACTGGGTCATGACATCTGCTGCGACATCAATACGTCTTGTATTGAGTTTGGTGCACTCAGGCTTATCGCTTCTTATCGATTACCCCGCCACCACTTGTTTGCGACCCGACCTGACTAGGTTTCACCAGACGCGTTCTCACTCAACAAATGCAATTGCGACGTGCTGAGCTTCCCTCGCAACCGATCGGAGCTTTATTCCACGAACGACATGACCTGACTTTTCTCCCTCGTCTCGTATGCCGTCGATCGAACACTACCCGTGTACGATGATTGCTCTCGAAGACTGCAACGCGATTCCCCTCGATGTTTGGCGCAACATAGCATGCGCCAAAGCTCTGGGGTCGGATCAAAGCCTGGCCATGTTGAACAACGGATATGCAATGCTAAAAAGAGAATGCGCCTCGACTAAGACTGAACGGAACGCACTTAGATGAGTTCGCGACATCAGAAACAACAGCCATGAACAGTCCCAGCTCGTCGTCGCGCCTCAATCTCAGTCTTTCCAGCTTTGCGTACTCGAAGAACGAAGACGTTGGCACGGCACAATCGAGAAGACGACAAAGACAGCCAATACAAGCGATATTTGAGCCAGTCGACCCAGTATCTCGAGATCACGTATCTTTTTATCCGAGCTCGAGCTTGCATCGATATGCGCCGAACCTTGAATGCGCCTCATTTCTTCACGGATGTCAACGGCTTCGTCTCCCAGCGACTGTCGATATTCTGCAAAGCGTCGCAGCTTCTCTCCCAACCACCAGACGCCGACCGACCGTTGCTATCGTGCACCACCGAACAATACCTCCAGCGTAGCATCCCTGTGAGAATGGCTATCTCTAGCGTCTGAGCGAGCTTCAGACGAGTCGTACACGCTCCCACACCTGCTCCTGGCTATCATCGCTGGTACAACATCCTCTTGTGGACATTGCCGGGTATACATGAACAACGGCCGCCGATTCCGAGACTGCAAGAAACCCCGTCTTCGCTGAGCACAACAACTGGACTGAGGCACCTACCGTCTATGACAGGCCCATAAGATCGCAGTGCCTTTCGTGAATACTGCAGGCCTCGACAGGAATGGCTTCAATATCGACGTCAAATTGAGGCTTGACTTGTCTTTGTCTACCAGCATAACTCTTACGATCGAGTACCAACCACAGGCCGAACCTCAATAATTCTTCCCTGCCATTGCTTGCCTACAAGCGCCAGAGCCTACTACTGCTGACAACCAAATCGCATTGTCCTTGCCGCCGCCACCGAACCCTCCGAATTTACAACGACCAGGTCAGCGGCACCGAGTTGAACAGCGCAAATTGTTCCGGCCCTCAACGTCAATGACTGATACCAGTGCAAGCACAGACTGTTCCTGCCTACTGGTCGGCGTTCGACCCGTACAGAACAAGATGCCCATCCCCAGTATTGGCCAAAGACGCAACCTGTCCTGCGCCCTAACCAAGCTGATTACTCGGCTTCGAGCACTCGCCGTTCCGGACGATGATCCGCCTACCGGTGACTTGCCGCATGATACAATCAGAACCAGCACGACTCGTTGTACTGAGACCATTTGCATAGGCGTGCACAGGCCGGCTTCGTTGTTGAATCATTCGGCATTCCATCCCCGTTGACTTCCTGTTTCGTGATGCTATGATCTTGCAACTCTTGTTTCTCTTCTTCCATGGGCCAACTCTTTCGTACCTATGAATGCATAGCACCGTCGTCCGAGATGATCTCGCTTGCTTCCCCCGGGGTCTACTTGCTCTAGCGACAGCCTTCTGTAAGGTACAAATGGCCCGCCGCTGTATTTAGTGGTCATGGATATGAATGCTGTACTAGTACTGTTGGAGCAATTGGCCAGGAGCCATCGCTTCTCCGTTAACCAACTGACACTTGCAGTATAAAAGACCTCCTCAACCGCCTCTCGACCCTTCGCTATTGACCATTGCGCTCCCGTCGCGGACCTTTTTACCTCAGAGCAAGAGCCAGAGATCGCTGACGGAGATCATCTTCGTTTTGCCTCCAAGAGTCTACCCCCATAGTCCAATGAGCCCTGCCAAAGCTTCCCGTCGTTGATTGGAGATGACTCTTCCCACAACAAGACTATACAATAAATACCGATGACTGACAAGGGCGGAACAAAAGCTCATGTTGGCGCGAGCTGCAGAGCATTGTACACTTCCTTAGCCCCCGCCTGTGCTTCACTCTCCCTTCTTTGATAGGGCCTTTGCAGCCACTCAGACTATCCGCAGCGTTGTTCCCAGAAAAGCACTGCCAATTCTCTCTGTTCGTACGAATCAAATGATGACAGCAGCACCTAGAGCGCCTCCGTTCTGTGCTTCGCCCGGGTACCAACCCTATGCCGTTTAACTCACTCGAATAGTCACTGTAATCTCGACCCTGCTGTGTTACCTTCTTGCCACTCTTTCCCCTGTAGAGCACATATGTGTACTCTACGCCCAGCGTCGTGCAGCCTGATTAGTGAACCCTACGTAGCACCTCTCTATTTATAGAGGAGGCTTACTCTGCTCTCGTACTTTAATACGAGATGAACGCGAGATATATCCCGGCTATACTGCATCTCTCTTTTCCAAGCGCTCTCCTTGCTATACCATCTCCAGTCTGGTATACCGTTGGCAAAGCACTCTTTAAAGATGCCAGACTCTCATCTGAAGCCTTCCACGAACTCGTACGAATTGACACCCATGCATGATGTGGAAACAGAATCAGCAGAGCCGATGTTTGTGCAAGAACCCCCCCAAAGCCAATAGTCACTCTCATCCCAGAACATTCTCTGAAGACTCATGGGGTCTCGAGATACTATCTGTATCTATAAGCTTAATACTCTTCACCGGAATGGTCGTGTTATTCTTCACAATGCAAGACAAGCCTGTCTCTAGATGGCCGTTTGGTATATCAATCAACGCAGCACTCGCTACTCTATCGACAGCTTGCACAGCTGCCATGATGTACAACGTCAATGCTTTTATCGGACAGCTAAAGTGGCTCTACCTCAAAGCCCGACCTCGCCAGCTAGATAGCGTTCAGGTGTTTGATGGAGCCAGCAGAGGTCCGTATGGATCGATCATCTTTCTGTTCAAGATCTCGTGGAACATGGCCACTCTTGGCGCAGTCATTACAATCTTACGACTGGGGTTCTCTCCCATGGTTCAGCAAGTTATCAGCCTGGAGCCTCGGCAAATACCTATTGCGGATGAAAATGTCACATTTGGGTTCGCTCATTCGTACAACACAAGTAGACGTAACGGCGACAATGGTGGTGAGCAAGCGAGAACCCCTAGGTGATAGCTCTGCTAATGGCTCGTGATTATAGAAACGCCCCCTGATCCTCAAATGCAATCGGCTATAATAAAAGGCCTTTACGATATCCGCGCTGCTCCTGTGTTTAGCTGCGGCGGCACCTGCTTGTGGAGGGGCAGCTACGTATCATTGGGCTTCAAGAGTGCTTGCAAGAATGTCACTGTGTCGACTTTAAAGACAAAGTCCTGTACCAATTCGACCGGCGACTCTATCTCCAATTCAGATTTACCAGAAGACGGATGGATCTACTGCAATATGACTACACCTGGTGGCATAATATTGTCGACCCAGCATAGATTCCCGTTGCTCCTGACGATGTTCCGATCTAACACGTCAGTCATTGACAGTGATGATTGGACATCTCCCGACCTAATGAGAATTGCTGTTTATCGAACAGATAAGGATAATGTCTACAGCCCTTCAGATATCAACATCACTGAATGCACCGTCAGTTACGCAGCCTATGAGTATACCAATGCAAGGGCTAATGGTAGTGTATTTTCCTTTGGGAAAACCGAGACAATTGATCTTGAATGGGGCGGAGCTAAGGACGAATGGGGTTTTTCGCGGCGTCTTTTCAGTGCTGACCCCAAAGACAACTTACCCGAGCTGTCCTCCTGGATGTTTGACGAACTAGCTTTAACAGATTTCTTCAAATCGGAAACATTCCAGCTGGAATATCTCGAAGGGAATGAGGGTAACTTCAAGCATGGGCTAAGTGCTGTACTGGGTGGTCAGACGAATCTGTCCCTCGCTTTTGACAACATGGCGACTAGTATGACCGATTACATACGCTCAGGGCCTAACATGAAACTGGCAGAAAGGAGTCGAATCGATACGGAGATCTTTGTCTTCGTGCGATGGTATTGGCTGATTGGACCCGGGCTCATTCAGCTAGCTTCACTGCTGTTTGCCGTCGCTACGATAGCGAGCAATGGCAGGAAGCATAAGATCCCCCTATGGAAGTCGTCGGCGCTTATACTCTTGGCTTGTCAGCACGATGAGGATGAGGGTTTGATCAGGGGAACAACTGACAGTGTGGTTGAAATTGAGAAAAAGGCAAAGGATTTGAAGGTTCGGTTAGAATAATGAACAGAACAGGGGCTCAAGTGCTATCAGAAATCTGGACCGCTAGCCTATTGATGCAAATTCACAGTACAATGCTCTGTTTGAATTCCTTTGTAGAAAAACAAGCAAATACAAGATGGTTCAGATAGTCAGAGCAAATACCACAAACGCCTGACGTATATCCCTTCTATGTCTATCCTAGAATTCCATCATCTTTTCCCTATCGAACGTCTCTCCAGTCCACGACGAGTCGTAAAACCATTCAGATATCAGTCGATCCAAAACCCCACCAGTTTGCCTGATGGAGTTGACGGGCAGTACTCAGTTTTGCCTCTCGACTTTTTGGCCTCATTCCAGTTGCGCACAAGCCGAGGACAATCTGACTTTATGGCGCACTTGACTACAATATCCGCCATGTCATCATACCCAGTATACTGGATTGCGTACCATGATTCGCACTCGTCTGTAATAGCCTGAACATTCTTCTCAGTCAATTTGGTAGCGACATCTCGTCCACCGAGGCTCTTCCAGTAGTCAAAGACCATCTGGGGCTTTGCCTCATGAACGTCGAACTCGGCGAAGCGCACGGTTCGGAGCGGTCCGTCGGAATGCATACGCCATTGAATCAACATGTCGACGGTCTGGTTGGTGTGGTTGACTTCGTGTCCAGTAATTCTCACATTGTCGTCTGAGGCGTTGGCGAAGGGGACGGGGACGGCAGGTCCTGATATGATTAGTGTTGAGTCAGGGTTTTGAGGGTGGGAGCTAACCTTGACCAGGTGGGTTGTAGTAGGGTGTGTAAGCTGGGATAATGTTAGTGAGAAACAGTACAGACAACGGCTAGCCTACTCCCGTAAGAAGACATGATGGCAATGTTTGTTGGACAGATGAGATGTGATATGTAGTTTAGGTTGGTCGATGAGATCTCGATGGCTTGAAAAGACTAGTTTGGTGAGGGAAGTTGATGTTGATGAATTTGAAAGAAGAGGACCACCCAGAGTATATAGTGATGAATCTGGCAACTGGCGCTGCTATCTATTATCACCTTTGTAAGCGGTACAAAGAGAGCCGGCATGATTTAGCATCTGGTGTCACCACAGGATTCCCTATCTTTCTCGCTCATATTGAAGCTCATATTCGTCTTGTGATACCTACTCTTATTCACTCTCCTCAGAAGGATCAGTTTCATTCAATTAACATAAAGACACTACGGTACCATCCTGACAGTTAACATCGTCCTTTTGACTGAGTACCGATATGCTCATGCCACTGCTTTAGACAAAGAAGAGGTTATCTTAGAACCGTCAGCCCACTCATAAGCCTTTCTTGCTCTTGCACAAAGCTTCAAAGAGCAGATAAATGACATATCGGATCCAGCAAAAGAAATTAAGTTACACGGCTTGTTAATGGAAAGCCGCTTTATCATCTCGAATGGGAAGTCTGGCCTTGCCAAGTGTTGGGTTATTCAGCTTTCTAGAACGCATCATCCATGACACCTGATCTACTATAGTGACGACTTCTTTGACCCATTCAAACACGGTAACCACGAGAGCTGGAAGATGGCAAGAACCGTTGAAAATTGAAGAGACGGAGTTAAAACAACAAAGCTGGTATAGTACTACAGGATCAAATATACACAAAACCAGAAACCGAACAAAGGACCAGGCCTCAAACCAATCCTGTCATTGACGCGACATCATAATCCCACATGCCATTGGACAAACCAAAGAACGACCATCTTTTAAGGAAGATGCTGCTTGATCTCCTGCTGAGTCCACTCCCAGAGCTTCTCGCGAGCATCCTTATCCTGGCTCAGCTTGCTCCCCTTGCCCTTCACACCAACAGGATGATAGAAGACACCAGTTTCAGCATCAGGGCTAGAAAGCGCCCAGAGTTGATTCAAAGCGCCTTTGCTCGAGTTGACACCCATAATACTGAAGACCAATCGTGTAAGGGTTCCTACGATAAGACTGCTGCTGATAGCAGGGCCGGTGAGGTTCGTCTGGACAACTCCTGGGTGGAGGCTGATGACCTTCAAATTGGGGTGACGTTCAGCCAGAGCAGCAGCGTAGTGAACGTTGGCGAGTTTGGAGATGGAATAGCGTGCTGAGCTAGACAGGTTAGGCATGGTGGTCTTGAATTGATCGAAATGATAAGGATCCTTGGGCGAGAAGGATTCTCCCATTGAAGCTAGGAAGATAACTCTGATGTCAGGGTTGACCTTGGTCGTCTCCTCAAGCGTAGGAAGAAGAAGGTGCGTAAGGAACGCGTGACCCATATGATTTGTTCCAATCTGAATCTCATATCCCTCCTCAGTGAGACCCTCGGGTGTCATCATAATACCAGCATTGTTGACGAGCACATCAAGACGCGTTGATGCTTCCTGGAATTCCTTTACCGCAGACTTGATGCTTTCTAATGAAGCAAGATTCAGAGATAGAAAAGACACTGGTTCTGTCTTGCAGCCGGACTCTTGCAGCTCAGTGATGGCTTGGTCAAATTTTGCCTTGGATCGGCAGGCAAGGAAAATCTTGGCAGGATCGTGTTTCAGGAGTTGGCGAGTAGTTTCGAGACCAAGACCAGAGTTTCCTCCAGTGATTAGGATGACTTTGCCATCGAGGCTGGGAATATCGGTGTCGGGAGAGAATTTGACTGACATTGTGAAGAAATTGTTGAGGTTGTTTGAGGGAGGTTTGGGATGGAATGTGGTTGAAGAAGTTGGTCAATACCGGGGTCGGGGTCCTGGAATCTGCCGAGGAATGGGTCGAACCTCCGGCGGTAGACTCAATATGGCTAGGTCAAATTTCGGGGCCCGGAAATAAGATGCAACAGTCTGAGGCCCTAGCAGCATTGCAGGTCCAAGGTGACGGTCACATCTGTAGAATGAATCACAATGGTCTTGTTTCACAGCAAGTTTACACAGCATATATAGTCTTGAACATGGTTTCAATTCTTATTATTATTATATCATTGACTACTCTGTTCAACTCCAGCATCATCAACAGCTCTAGCTGGAACCAGTCAGCTGCTTGACAACGAACTTGGTGCCGAGATCCTGGGTAGACGAATCGCGAGGGTATTGCAGATGAGGTCCATTGATGCCAGCACCATGGGTGGTATCACAAACACCATCGCCCTGAGTACGTTAGTAAAGATATTCTGATGGAGAAGGAAGACGTCTTCAAGGTGACTTACATAGATACAAACATCAAGAGTCTTGGAGACCCAGTCTTGAGGAATGCCATTGTTTCCGAAAGCAGACAATCCTTGGACGTTCTTAGTAGTATCACCACCTCGGTTATCAACGTTGCACTCCAGACCCCTCTTGCGCATGGGGTTACCGATCAGGAAGACACCCTTGACAGCGTCCTTGGAGCTTCCAGTAAGTTGAGAAAGAGCGTTGACAGTGGCAGCAGCACCCTGAGAGTAGCCTTCGAGGATGAAGCACTCGCCAGGGTTGGAGGAGAGGACGCTGTTGACCTTTCGGACAATGTCGCGAGTTCCTGAGGCGGAGTTCTGGCTAAAGTCGGCAGGGTAGACAGTGTTGTAGATCTTTCCGCCGGAGACCTGAGATGTGATTCGAGAGTTCATGGTTCGGAAGCCAGATGAGGCTCCCTGAACCTCGCCGGTTCCTCGGGTGTTGATGATAGTGTAGGAGCTGCACTGGGCGGCACGAGGCTCAACCTCGATAGGGCTGGCGGAGACAGTCGCCGCGGCAGCGAGAAGGGGGACGAATTGGAAACGCATGTTGATAGTTGGAGATATTGATTGGTATGGTGGTTATCGAGAGAATGAAGTGAATTGATAGACCGATTATCATGTTCCTGAACAAAGCTCTTATACAAACAAACATCCGATGATCGGCAGCCCACCGCATTATTCCCAGAAATTACCCAACTCGCAAACATGTCCAAGGCGGTTCTAGCTCGTTGCTTTGATGTTCTCCTGTCATTAGCGACGCGCTAAAACGACAAGCTAGAACGCCGATCACCTCTCGGCACTCTGGGGCCATGTGTCTCGGTAATTCCATTGTTTCATCGCGTCTAGTAACTTTAGCGCGTCTAACTGGCACCTTTACGAACAGCAACTGACTCGTGTCTTGTTCAAACTCGGAGTGGCTAACCAAATGTAACTGTCGATCTCCTTCTTTCGTCCGGACCACCTTTGATCGCGGAGGTGAATTCCGCGATCGAGAGTTCCATCGATGATGGCTCTCGGACGGAAGAAGCCGAGAGAGCATGGTTTGCTCCGTGAACGGATATGAACGAGCCTTGCAGAATACTGTTCCTAAATTCAGGGTGGCGCCAATTGGTCAGATGATTGATTTGCCGATCGGTTTGAAACCACCATGGCATCTCTACAAGTGCACAGTCCATTTCGATGACGATACAAGACCTCAGCATGGACTAGATTTGGGCTAGCAGAGACAAGCATGAAGCACTTCACTTTCAAGGAATTATTAAGCCCCGCCCAGCCTATTGGAAGGCAAAGCGACTGAACGTTACAGTTTATCATTCCAAATGGTGTCAAAGGCTAGCGGTTCCTGTCACAGAAGCTAATATTGTTATAGCGCGCCGTTACCGTTCTAGTGAAAGCATATTTCGTTTCGCCCAGGCAAACACTCGTCCAAGAAGTTCCACAAGCGCCACAATCCTAACCTGAAAAGTAGCCTCGGCATTAGATACTGTATTCGACTTGATATTCCAAAAGGTCTGTTCACCACGCCACAAGCTGCGAAAACGTGCACTCGAACCATGTGGCTTATCTGACGGGCGCTTCAGGTTAGCAGTGGGTAATTTGGTAAGTCCAGAATGACTAGTGAGCACCTTAACCAGAAGAGTTCCCAGTTTCCGACTTTGTCAAGCAATGACCTCCGGAGATCCGGGGAATGGTAGAAGCTGATTTACGTAACATCGCCGCGACCGGGATGACTTCCGCTTGCTTTGTAGAATGTGGCGAATGGTAAGCTAACCTGGATGGCATCTTATGAACTGTCGAGGTTGAACAGAGGTTTCTTTGCCTCCACAACCTGTGCCGCGATGCTGAATGTTACATCCAATGTGTTGTACAGTATGTGCATTTTAAATGATTTGCCTCCCAAGAAAACCTAAATACAATTTTACATCGGAGACGATATAGATTTATTTTGCGGTGGATATGGTAATGGCCACCACTCGTTGTAATCTTGTCCACATATATGTCTAAATTGTGCTCCCTCTTGAAAAATGACTCGAGACGAGAATGATATTTTGGAAACACTATGAAGATGTTTGAAAATAGTACTAATCTAATATTGGTTTCTTACCAAACCAAATGAACCCTGGATTCAACCGGACACATAGTGACATGTTTCCAACTCGGAGGCTTTTGGAAGCAGAAAGTTGATGCCAACCTCCGAGCTACACAGCATCAAAGGAATAGCGCGCTGACACTCCCATACAGAAGGAAACAAATGTGAAAAGAAAGTTAGGAGCTATTAAGAACAAGAAGTGCGATATCTGACGACTTTGACCAAGGGATCAAGAAGTGCATGACATGACAAACATGAAGTTATTCCTGACCAATAAAATGCAGGCTGGAGCAGGATACCCTGGAACTACAGGGCTAATGATACAGATTTGAGGTTATTCAAACATGCCTATCGCGTCAAATGCGTTTCAGCGGCCTGATAGCAAGGACCAGGGATAGCGAAATATAGCATGCGCATAATCCAAAATTCCTAAAGGGACAAGCTTCACCGCTGAACCCCCACCAGGAACAATGTAACCTGTTTGTAAATTATGCTTCCAAAACAGGTCAAGATTGTGTCTGAAGCGATTCGAGACTCTTTCCCTCGCCTACCAAAGTGGTTGGCCTGAAACATAGCCGTGGCATAGACGAAATAAGCTTCACAGGACATGCATATAAAGCTGTCATGTTCGCCCTTTTCCACTTATTGTTGCAGATCAATCCATCCTTTCTTCTATTCTCTGTTTTGGCTGGTCCATCCACAACTTATCTTCAGAAGTCTCAATCTCTTCACTTACCGAAACCACCACCAACAGAATGCTCGCCAAAACCATCTTCGTCATGGCTTTCGCCACCCTATCCATGGCCGCCCCTCAGGCCAGCGGCGACCGTAACGCCCAGATGAAGCGCGTTGAAGAACTTCGCGGCAAGGGTCTTACTTGCAACGAGGGTGTCCAGGGCTCTATCATCTGCTCTGATGGACTCGGTGGTGACTGGTGAGTACAAATATCGGAAAGCAATGATACAATATTGACAATCTGTATAGCTTTGTCGACATTTTCGGATCAGGAAACTGCCTCATTTAAAGGAGGTATCGGCAATTAGAAAAGGAGTGTTGAGCGTTCTATTTATATATGGTATGCAGGTACCGATAAGATAAGATAAGAGATAATTGAAGTCTAATATTTGACCTCCCCTCAACCCTGCAATGTGACAGCTTCATCCTCGTCACTTTATCTTCAGAAAATCCCAATCGCTTATTCTTTGACTCGAAACATAATACAATCATTTGAAACGGTGCCCAAAATGCCGCGCATGAACCTCGCCTCTATTACAACCACTGCAGTCTACCGTCTGGATGTGGAGCTGGCTTCGCGAAACCAGAGCTACTCAAGCGCTGCGGCGCCTGCGGTGTCGTCAAGTAATGTGGTCAGCTTCACCAAAGGGCAGATAGACCTAGGCACAAGGTCCAATGCGTGCCCATTAAGGAACAGAGGGAGAAAGTTGCAGAAGAGGAGGCCAAATTGCGCGCCAATCCCGGCGAAGACACAAACTGTGTCGACCCTTTCACCACCATCGTTGGCCAGTTCTGGTTCTACAAGAGTACTCGGCCTTACATGTCTGCTCGATTTGACATGATGTCTGCTATCCTCAACGTGCGTACTGGAGAAGCGGTTGAGGCTGCTCTTGGGCATGCCCTTGAGATGCTTCGTCTTTGTCGTGGCGATGACCAGGGCGTTCGATCATATGTCCTTGCGCTGTATCTTCGCCTTGGAAGGTATCAGGAAGCTTACGACTTCATCAAATGGCATGCTACTGTGCTCGACGAAAAGTACGAATGGCTTAACCCTAACTTGCCATATCTCGATTTGCATGATCAGGATGCATTTGAACCAGTCTTCGAAAAGACCCACTACTATAACGTGGCATTCACGGTAGCCCTCACACTGATCAAAATCCGCTTGATGAAAGACCTGGAATCTCTCCAAGACTTTCTGCAGAAGAACCCTGGCGCGTCAGAAGAGGCCAGGCGTGCCCACCTCGAGGAAGAAGCCATGAGTGACATCCTTCTCAAGCGAACGCAAAATGTCGATCACGATAACTACAAAGACCTCATTGCTCAGCTCAAGAACCAGATCAAGCAGCTGTACGAGAAGGTCAAGAAAGATAACCCGCATTTCTGGCCGGGTGTCCAGAACCCCATGTTGTACGCTTAAGATGTACCGACTGGTTATACTGTTGGTTCACGAGAGGAGGCTGTGCTTATCTTCCGCCAATCGTGGTATTCGTGGGCAGAGACGGAGCCTGCTATAACATATATTCGAGGTATTATATCGCAAGATAATTAGACTTCTCTAAATGCACAATTGATCTGTCACGTTATCCTTACCCCAGTACATGTGATCATTTTCAATAAAGGACAATACCCGGTTTATCACAATATGCAAGTTCTGGTGGACACCTTTCTTGCAGGCTGATGCGCGCTTAGTGGCTAACGCGGATTGGTAGGTAGCCTTACCGATGATATTACACCTTACCATGCGGGGTCATATTTCTTAGACCTACCTTAGCTTCATCTTTTGTCGTTAACTGGCGTGAGATCCCAGCCGACCGTCAGTATGGAGGGGACGTTCCATCTGAACAATCTTTGGGCAAAGGCCTACAAGAGAGTTCAAAAGAGTGAGTATTCTGGGGACTTGAAGAGGTTCGAGGACTATCTGCAAACCCAATCAAGTGGAGCCCAACAGTCTTGGATAGAGTCCCACAGCCAAGATGGAGGTCGGCTCAAAGAAATCCAAAAACTGGCGAAAGAGAAGCTAGAGGACCTTCCTGAAGCTCGCACGTCCTTCACATTAGGTGGGAAACGAATTGTTGTCCGGGAGTATATCCAAAAAGCCGTTCAGACTATCAAGCAGTTCAAACCGATCATCAGTGGGGCACTGTCGGCCGAACCGCAGGCTGCTCTAGCTTGGGCTTGTATCTTGGGCGTTCTTCCTGTGAGTTTCGATACCTGCTCGGAAAGTTCAAAATTTATTTAGATACTGATGCTATTGATAAGATATTAGAAAACCTGTTTCAGAGGGATGAAGACGCGGCGGAAGGCCTTACCAAGATCATATTTATGCTTGTTCGATACCAAAACCTCGAAGAATCAGTCTTGTCTTGCGACTCAGAAGCTGCAATGTATGTGACGAATATTATTGAGTCGGCAGCTTGGTGTATAAGCAACGTCTGACTCCATCTAGCCACACTACAAGCACAAGTACCCATGAGCTATTGTCTTACATCGAAGATAAGCTCATCGACATCTATGAGAAGGTCTATCTTTATCAGATACGATTCGTCTTGCAATACGGACGAGGGAAATGGCGTCGTAATATGGGAGGTATTCTCAAACCAGAACTTTGGAAAGAGAAGTGGAAAGAAATTGACAGTTCTCGGCAACTGGTTGACCAAGCTGTTCAAGATAGAGTTGGTGCCCGAGCCTTGGAATCCTGGGCTGCAGTCAAGGAGATCGAGATGACGACCACAGAGACTCTGAAAGCCGTGCATGAGATGGATGCAAGAATGAAGGAGATGGACATCAAAGAGCAATCTGCAAAAGAGGTACGTGAAACCGACTCTGAAGAAATGCCTCTAGCTTACTGGTGTGTAGCGAGAACTATTGCTCCAGTTACCAATAGCCGCGGATGCTGCATTTGACTCTGCGAAGGTTCTAAGTGCCCAGAGCTTCTGCTTGGAGGGTACCCAGCACGAGATCTTGTCTAAGATCGGAGACTGGGCAGAAGACCCCTCTGGTGAACTCATCTTTTGGCTTTACAGCATGGCTGGAACGGGCAAGTCAAGTATTGCCTTGACTGTGGCAGATGCCTTGAAACAGAGACGCCCATTAACTACGGGAAGGAACCCTCCGACGACAGCGTTCCTCGGCGCCAGCTTCTTCTTCAAACAAGTCGACAATACGAGGAACGACACCCAGCGGTTCTTTACGACCGTAGCATGGAGCCTTGCAGAGGTATTTGACGATTTCAAGCCGTTGGTCGCACAGGCAGTCGACGACAATCTGACTATTGGAACCAAAGCTCCCCAGCAACAATTGCAGCATCTACTTGTCGACACTCTATCCATTTTAGATGGCAAAACGTTCCTACCCATACGGCTGATCGTCGTAGTGGACGCTTTGGATGAGTGTCTTGACCGAAATCAAGCCAAGGAGCTTATCAGCCTTCTGACTTTGCAGCTCAAGGACCTCCAAAAGGTTCAGCTTCGCGTTCTTATCACGAGTAGACGTGAAGAGCATATTCAGCAAGCTTTCGGTCATTTGGAAGAAGGCTTGTATCGACCAGTCCCTTTGGAGAAGATCAGACTAGATGAAGAGAACGACAGCGACGACATCACGCGCTATATCCGGACCACGCTGAGAGCGATAGCCAGGCAACATGATTGCGACGAAGACGAAATTTCCACAACTACCACCAAGCAGCTCAGCGAAAAGGCCAACGGCCTGTTCATCTATGCAGCGACTGCATGTCGTTTCCTAGATGCTGGGGACTTTGCAGACCCAATGGATAGACAAGATCGTCTTGACCTGATATTGGATACCGGTCCAGCCACCGATGACTGGGGAGAAGATGGTCCTCAGAACTATATTGATGACATCTATCTCAAGGTCTTGTCATTCCCAGCCCGTGAAAAACTCAGTCCGGGAGCGAGGCGTATAACCTACGAGATTATGAAGAATGCCCTAGGCTTTCTCGTAACAGTCTTCCAGCCTGTGACTATACAGTCGCTTGGGGGATTTGTTCAGTGCGTTGTTAAAGGGCCTGGCGATATGACAGAGAGATTGAGACGACTGTTGAAGAAGCTCCAGGCCATCGTCACTATACCTACTGATGAGAAGTCTCCGCTTGAGCTTCTGCACTTATCGTTTCGAGACTTTATTCTGAGCAAGGAGCGAACAAAGCATCTGAACTTTAAAGTGGACGAGGGCGAGATGCACAAGAAAATATTCCTTTACTGCCTCAGAACCATGTCTAGTGAGCTGCATCAGGACATCTGCAGTCTGAAGTGGCCTGGAAAAACGGCTTCGGAAATATCGGATGAGCGAGTTGAAGAGTTCATTCAACCTCATTTGCGGTACGTATGTCGCTACTGGGCTGATCATCTTGCAAAACTGGATCAGCAGAACCAGCGAGAAGTTGGACTACTAGATGGCGGGAGTGCTCATACATTCCTCCAAGAGAGTTTGTTATACTGGCTTGAAGTGATGACCCTTATCAAGGAAACAGCAACGGCCATACTCATGATTAATAAGCTACAGACCTTGGTTGAAGTACGTAATGACTTTGGATGGTAGTAACGAGTTCTGACATCTCACAGTCCACGGAACACCAGGAACTTTCTCATCTGATCCACGACATGAGACGCTTTATACTCAGCAACAGGTGGATTATCGATCACGCACCATTACAAATCTACGTGTCTGCACTCGTTTTCAGTCCCGGAAATGTCCGAAGAAAACAACCGTTCGAAAGTCATATCCCTAGTTGGGTTGTGCAGCTGCCAGATGTTGATGACCAATGGTCACCGGAACTGTCCGTTTTGCAAGGCCATACCGATTACGTATACTTTGTCGCTTGCTCTCCTGTGGAAAATCTTATCGTCTCTCTATCTTGGGACAAAACAGCGAGGATATGGGATGCCGTTACAGGAGCTGAACGTTTCACGATCGACGCTTCCGTACATTATAATTGCGCTGCATTTTCTCCAGATGGAAAGTCCATTGCCTTCGGTAGTGGGGGAGGGACAATCGATATAAGAGAGTTCGCCAAAGGAACAAAGTTTGAACTCGAGGCTTGTTACGGACCCCTGGTACATGTTGTATATTCTCCGAAAACAGGAAGTATGTTGGCATCCGTGGCCATTGACTTGACCTTCAAGATATGGAGCATAGATGAAGGCTATGCAAAACATGTAATACATGTAACGTCCGATGCACCCTGTCGTGTCAAGGGTATCTGTCAATTTACTTCGGACGAGCGATTCCTGATAGTCTCAGGATCCTCGCAGAGCATGACCATGTGGGACACGCAAAATGGCCACTGTGTAAGGACATTCGACCAATTCGACACTCGGCTGGTCAGGGACTTCACCATTGGCAGTGATGGATTAACGGCTGCCTTAATTACCCGCCCAGGCAAGGTGGCCATCATCAATCTCCTATCAGGAGAATGCGAAATTGAATATCCTGGCAACAAATACCGCAAAGTAATCTCGCCACCAGATGGGATCTCTGTATTGGCACAAACGGTCGGAAAAGATATTGTCCTTCTCAACGCTGTAAACCCGTTCGGACGTGGACAATTTCCAGCTTCTATCATGCAAGGATACCTTGCATTGTCTTGGGATGGCAGGTTATTGGCATCAGGGTCTGGGCGGGACATCAGACTCTGGGAGGTGCAACTCAATTCGACTCTGAATCAAGGACTCATCGAAGGCGGAAAGCATTTCAAGGCTTTAGGCTTCTCTCCCGAAAGCACTTTGGTATACGGCTACAGCTTGAATCAAGATAACGCACAAGTACGCCACCTGACTGGTAAGGAGCTGATTCTGCGGCGGAGAGCGGTAAAGACAATACGTTTCTCACCAGACGGGAATTTCGTGGCCCTTCGAATACAAGAAGATGACCCCTACGCAGATGACGATAACATGGATTACATAGAAGGGGAGGGTAATCTATGTGAGCTTTGGGATAGGGCTATGACCTCTCAGACTTTGGCCCACAAAGAATGGAAAGAAGTTTTCTTTTCGCCCGATGGCAGATACTTAGCCTTGCTCCCGCTTGATGGCGAGGAACAGGCTGAAATCGTCGACAGTATGTCACTAGAGACGGAAATGACGTGTCAGTATTCGGATATCTCTTACATGGAATTCTCTCCAGACGGTCAAGCCATTGCCATTTTTCATTCCCACTCTGGGTTCTTGGAGGGTGTGTGCGAGGTCTGGAATGTGCCGCGCAGGGAACAGATTCATCGATCGAGTGTGGACATTTATGGTATTGCCTGGGGCGATTGGGCAGGGATTACGTTTTCCCCAGACTGTAGCTTTATAGCCTTGATTTTGGCAAGGCATACAGCTGAAGGACTTGACGAGTGGAAACTACTAGATCTTACCACAGGAGTGAAGGGGATCATAAAGGGCCAGCGGTGCGTCCATCCGGTATTCGACGCACAAAGCCATCTTCTAGCTATTCGTCGAGAATTCTTTATCGATGTGAGAGAAACGTCTTCCTTGGGTTCTCGAGGACATTTCAAGCTCGCTGGCGGCGACATCAAGGGCCATCAGAGCTGCGATATGGCTTTCTCGACATCCGGAAGGTTTGTCTGTACATCGAGGGAGTATGGCAACACAAACACAGTAATACAGCAGTGGGATATTGCATCCAGGAGTGAGGTTGGAAGGTATGATGTGGGAGGAGATATCAGTCATCTCTCCCTTTCTGACGACGGGTATCTTGTGTGCGATCAAGGGCGACTACCTCTTCCTGAGTCTAACTGTGGAACGGAGAACAACCACGACACGGAATATGGAGATGGGCAAAACCTACTCTATGTTGGAGGTGAATGGTTATATCGCGGGTTGGAAAAGCTGCTGTGGCTGCCTCTTCCCTATCAGTCGCGGATCTCCCGAATTAAAGGCAACACGCTCGCTCTCTCCCACGAGGGCGGCAACATCCGAATTATTAGATTCGATCTCTCTGCCATTCCAGTACGGCATATTGAATCTGAGCCACTTGGTATTTAGCACAAAGCCTGTCTTCTGAGGTTAAGGGTACGAAAATGGAGTAGTATAGACGTCACCTTAAACTCATTATAGAACACCTGGATCTATTTGTCTCTTAAATTCTTAGTAGTGATTTTCTCTGAAGCCCTAACGCTGACCCAAACGGGAGTTGGTAAAATTTCCAAAGGCTTAAATGGAGACATATGAAAACCTATGGTGCGGCTCATGACTTTGTCGTATGCTCGAGGCGGTTGCAAAAGGTAATCCGAGACTGAGCGGGGCCACTGCTAACCTTGTTCAAGCATGGGGTTTCAATGACGAGATGCCAAGACAACATTATAACTGGGACGGCAGACATTTTGGGGACTGGAAATCGCATGAAACCAACAGATCGGAGGGGCTACCTCGGTTATCACTTGCAGGACAGGACGTGGGCTAGGAAAAGAGAGAGTCAATTACGCACAGGGTATTCAGGGTAGTATTCTGAATGTTTGAGCTATAATACCGATACCTGCGTCCAGCGAGTAGTTAACGGATCTGTATTATGAAGAACAATACAGCCAATCGGATGGATAGGCCCTGAAGTAGCGTGATAGTTCCGGGTAGGCGCTATCCTCGTTCCATGGGGGAATATCCGCTGCCATATCCGCAGCATCGGAGTTCAGTTAATCGAGTCAAACTTATACGGGGAATGATTTGGAGTCCGGAGCCAGATTCTCAACCGATTCAAAGACGGAATCACCGATCAGGTCATGGAATTGTTGGAGAAGTGGCTCCGGACTAGACGATGTGGGTTGACAGACACTGCTCTCCAAGCCCGGTCCCTGATTTTCTCTCTAGGAAATAGCAGGCTTTGCACAGCGTAAACATCAAAGGATGCATCAATTACAGCTTGACCACCTCTACAAGATGATCAAATGCTCACGTAACTGCTCTTGTCTCGCAACTTGTGTCAATCATCTGACCAGATTCTGGGGAACCTGTCCCACTCTCGGCATTACTCGCGGCCTTGTTCTTCATCAAGACCGGGGTAGACGCGCTAAAGAAGCATGGGGCTCAGCGTTGGGATTGGGGAAGAACGCGTGAGGACGAAGGAAGGAATGGGGAGACTGGGGCATGGTCTTGGGAAACCCGTTTTATTTACGTCGTTGGGTCGGTTTCCAATGGGGAGTCTGGAAAAACGTTTCCATGGTTGGAGAGACTTTCGGGTCAACTGAAGCGAGATGTGAAGGTACAGGCGATTTCTGCATTTATGACGATCTGTTACATGAAGAGAGATGTATATTTGTGCGAATATCGATCAGCAAATACGAATATCAGATCAGTCCAGCTTTAGCAAAAAGTGAGTCAAGAGAAGCCGGAATAGAACTGCCGAAAACAAGGTGCATCTAACCAAACCAATTAGATAATTTGAAGTCCAGTTATCCGAAGCTCAACCGAGATAGGGTCACGATCATCGGCACTAAATCCTCAATTCAAGACACCAACAAACTACTTGAATCGTACCGTTGCATACTAATGACTCGTACCCGCTCGGAACAGGGGATTTCGGCAAACATGAAGAACCAGAAGATCAAATCATTGCGGGGTGGGCGGTTACTCTCCTGATCTGAACACTCAGCTAAGTGGAACTGGGTAGCATCCAAGTCTCAGTTAACGCTCCTTGCTCATAACCTGGGGAACTGGAAACTGGAGACCCCGCGATCTAAGCTTGTTTCTTGTCGGGTGACGGCGGAGCGGAATTAGGTCTGTCTGTGGGTTTACATATATAACTGTTTGCTGATCGCACCTTTATTTTTTGGGCCGGTTGCTTTTCTCTTAGACACTAATTCTTTAAGCTTATTTGAAGCCATGGCTGTTGATAACAATGATCAGCCCTCTATGGGTGGCGTCATGGCTGTTTTGCCGAACCCTACGACGCCTTGGTATAAGCAGGCTCATTTGGCTAAGCTAAACGGTCTTATCCTCGGCTTAGTCTGCTTTCGTAAGTACTAGCTCTCCTCTCTGATGATGCCCTCACTAACATTACTCGACAGAGTCTGCCATTGGATATGATGGCAGTTTACTCAACTCTCTCCAGTCCTTCCCCCAATGGAACAACTTCATGGGTAACCCTACCGGTGAATGGTCCGGTTTCATTAACTGTTCCTACTTCATTGGTTTCATCGTCGCTTGCCCACCCAGCTCATGGCTCGCCAACAGATTTGGCCGTCGTATACCTATCTTCGTTGCTTTCATTCCACTTGCAATTGGAGTCGGTCTCCAAACAAGTGCCCAATCTGAAGCTCAATGGATTGCTGGTCGTTTCATCCTCGGTCTGCCGACTGGCATGTTCGCTACCGCGGTGCCTCTGCTCATCACTGAGATTGCCTATCCTAGCCAGCGAAGTGTTGTTTCAGCTCTCATGAACTGTAACTACTTCGTTGGTGGTATCATTGCATCTTGGGCTTCATATGGCACAAGACACTACGATGATTGGGCGTGGAGAATTCCTACGCTTCTTCAAATTGCTTTGCCTCTCTGTGGTCTTCCTGCTCTGATCATGGTTGATGAAAGCCCTCGATGGCTGATCTCCATGGGACGCGAGGAGGAGGCTCGCCGAATCTTGGCAAAGATGCATGCTGTAAGTTTGACTGCCTACTGTTATCAATCCCCGTTGAGACTCTAACCCATCTGATAGGGCGGCGATGTGAACCATCCCCTCGTCGAATTCGAACTCCACGAAATCACCACAGCCATCGAATCCGAGAAACAAGCCACCAAGTCAACATCCTACATGACCCTCGTCTCCACCAAGGCTCACCGTCGACGATTCTTCATCACTCTCACCCTCGCCATTTACTGCCAATGGGTCGGCAACGGAGTCGTCAGCTACTACCTCTCCACGGTCCTCAGCACAGTCGGTATTACCAGCGTCACTGACCAGACTTTGATCAACGGTTGTCTCCAGATCTGGAGTTTGATCGCTGCCTGTACTGGTGCCTTGTGTGTTGAGCGTCTTGGAAGACGTCCTCTTCTCTTGCTGTCTTGCGCTATCATGCTTGTCA
The DNA here is from genome assembly GCA_004367495.1 of Fusarium scirpi. Classification (NCBI taxonomy): domain Eukaryota; kingdom Fungi; phylum Ascomycota; class Sordariomycetes; order Hypocreales; family Nectriaceae; genus Fusarium; species Fusarium scirpi. The sequence continues at coordinate 85,846 of QHHJ01000163.1, read as the reverse complement.
GCTTTATCTTGATCACTGCTTTGTCAGGAAGTTTTGCCGCCAGTGGATCCAAGGCTGTTGGTATCACCATGATTCCCTTTATCTTCTGCTTCAATGCCGGTTACGGTGTTGCTATGTAAGCATAACCTCTTCCTATTTACTTCGACCATGTTACTAACAATTCTCCAGCACTCCTCTCCAAGTCGCCTACCCTCTCGAGCTGTGGCCCTTCCAGCTTCGTAGCCGTGGTATGTCCGCGCTTTGGATCATCATGATCTCCGCCCTCATCTTCAACGTGTTCGTCAACCCGATCGCCTTGGCTGCTATTGGCTGGAAGTACTACATTGTCTATGTGGCACTTCTCGTTTCTTACGGTCTGGTCATATTCTTCTTCTACCCCGAGACGAAGGGACGTACGCTGGAGGAGATTTCTGTCGTCTTCGGTGACGCACCTGAGGGTCTATATGAGACTGAAAACACTAAGGTATCAGAGAAGGCGGATGTTAAGCACCTTGATTAAGATGTTTGGAACAAGATATATAACGTTTGACGAATTGTATTTTTATTTCATAGCGACAGAAGCGAATAGTCCAGTCTATCCACGATTCTTCTCAACTCTCCGTTGTGCATCCCCTCACAGTCGTGACACCTTGACTTCTAGTGAGGTTGAGGATCGTGATACTCCCACGTTTCCTTGCCCTGAATGTCGACACTTTCAAGCAGTCCGATCATGTTGTTGCTTTTGTCGAGTGCCTCGGTATTTTCAGCTCGCTTCTTGCCGCACTTTGAGCATTCCATCTCGTTCCAGTCGTTGACTTCATCACAGGCTTGGGCTAGTAACCTGGCCTTGCACTTCCACTTCTTGTGGTCCGTTCGTGGCCCAGACTGTTTGACCATGGTGTATGCTGATTTTATGTTTGCTGCTAGGGGATGTTCTAATGGTTGTATCTTGGCCGTCAATCTCTACTTTTTTGAGTGTAGCGATGGTGTGCTGTGTGATGGCAGGTCAAGCTGGAACCCGGCTTAGATAGATATAGACGATATGGAGGTGTGAGCTATTGTGATCAAGCAGCCGAGAGATAGCGGATTTGGGCGATTCATTGTCAAATATCCGTCGCAGATCTGGGTGAATCGGGGGCACGAAAGGGTCAGTCACAGTGACAAGGGACGTTGCTTGTGCTACTTCCACCGATGGGAAAACATCGTTACTCACTCAAGCAGCTTCAGTCGTACATCTGATTTTATGACAACAAGGGAAGTCTAATTCTGTGACTAAATGAGGACCCAAGAAAGCATGATGTGCAGACTGTGTCAGAACATGCATGATACGGTATTGGAAGACCTATCTCTATGAATGTTACGGGTTATGGTATATACTGGTGATTATTTTCAGACACAGCACCTACTGTCATAGAATGAATGATGAGTGATGGAGAAGAAGCTTGCAGGTGAGTAACAGAAGAAAAACACTCTTAGGCTACCAAAATAGAGTAGTCTAAGATCCACCCAAATTTAGCATAAAGTGATTCACTTATTCCGTTTCTTATAATTTCAGCAGTTGGTTCTTCTGGCACCCTGACAGCTTGATATTGAGGTAATCTTTTAACAAAGGAAAGCTAAGTAATATTGCAGAGGAAGGCTGTGCCGTAGCAACTGAAATTTCCTTCCATGAGGTAACCCTGTCTTTACCTCGACTATGCCTTGACGGCCTTGATGGCGGATGAAAGAGTGGGCTTCTGCGCTTGAACAATAGGAGCAAGCGTCGCAACAGTAACATGCGGCCACTTGAGTCCGTTGAAATCCAAAAATACCATCTGAGAATACTGAATCTGAGAATAAGCCACGGTAACCGTCTTCCTCTCTGCAGGAATCTTCACATCCTTGTCGATGTAGAACTCCGGCACCGCGTCTCTGGGCCCCTTGGCAGCAGGAGACACGGTCTGGCCGACACGCATTCCAGGATCGAGTTCGACTTCAGCGTGGATTTTGGAGACCCAGTACTGAGCGGTCACATCAACGGCATTGGCGTTTCCATTCTTGTCTGCCTTCGTGGCTGGGCCCTTTTGACCTGCGTCGGCGCCGATGTTGAAGCCGATGTTGGATGTTCCGCCGCCGAACTTACCAGCGGGCGCATTGGTTGAGACAGTAAACATGGTGTTGTGGACGATATGCTTGCCCTTGTTGGCTTGGGAAAGGATTGTGTTCGGGTCATTGAGGATCTCTTGTGTGATGGTGCCGTTCTCCATGAAGAGGGTCAAGTCTTGGGGAAGGCGACGCGACCTGTCATCACTGGCGGTCTGGCTGTTGAACGTCACCCTCTTTGCCTCCTTTATCGCAACATCAACGGGTCCTGGGCCAAGCGGAAGGAAAATGGGGGTGATGTCGATCTGAGGAAATTCGGGTGCACCAGGCTTAGTGACAGGAGCGTCGAAACCTTGAGCGTTAATGGTAGTACCATGAGGGATAGATCCCATACGGCAGAAGGACATAGGAAGCTCTGGCATCTCTTCCACCTTAGGAACTCTCATCCACAGCCCAGGCTCAAAATGGATTCCAGGAGGGTTCTCAGGTACAGGGTGCCCCGGAGGTGGCGGCATGGCATCAACAATAGTTTGCGTATACGGAAAACCAATAAGAGTGATATCAGCCTGTCCAGCTAATCCACGGTTTGGAACATCCTTCAAGATATCACCGAAGACCTGGGTCTCGCCAGTCAGGTTGAGTTGAAGAAGATTATCATCATTATCGTCGGTAGGCTTGTTGTCAAACGTGGTGGGGGTCTTTCGGCTGCCAGGTCGGAAGATAGTGTTGAAGCCGTAGCCGCTGAATGTGCCCTTGAACTCCTCTAGAGCATCCAGGGGAGGAGGGGGAGGGCCCGTTTCTTCAATGGCCTCTTGTTGGCCGTTACTGAACTCATGATGGCCATTTTTGAATTTGCCGTTGAGGTGAAGAGCCGGCTGAAGAACGGTCGGGCCATAGTTGAACTCCTTCGGGACATCAATGATGACGGAGGGAGCAGTAGGTGCGAGGTCCTCAAGAGTTGGACGCATGGTTGATGATTGGTAGAATGATTGAGGGAGTTGGAAGTGATAAGGATGATGAGATAATGAGAGAAGTAGTTGAAGCATTGGGCATGGGAACCCTTCTATCTTTTATGGCGAAGAGAATGTCACGGGAAGAGAGTTTGTGATATTGGTCGTCTAGAAGCCCGGGACATCCTCTTACGTCTAGGCACCATGAACTGTCAACAAAAATGTGACTTGTCCGCCTCCATCTCAACATTAGGAGTCTAGAACGAAACTTCAGTCACGGTGGCTTGAACGGACAGCCGCGAAACGACGGACATATGCAATTGGAATATCCTGGCTGCTCAGCTGTGACTTAGAACTGAACGCTCTATCATACACCAGTGAGAGACCACATGGTGGCATAGAAATAGAACCCATCTCATAGGTCGAAGAGATCTGTCACCAGTAACGTTTTTCCGCCACCTGCCAGAACTAAGACATTGCCGTTCGCGCCGCATAACTATCGAGCGGGGTAGTAGGGTCAAGTTCCCTCAGCAGGGCTAGTAAACGAGAGAACAAGCCCTGTTTGAGAATTGAGCAATAGCTGATGCATTTTCCCTTCTGATCAGGCAGCCACAAAAGGTTCTCGATGTGAAAAGAAGATATTAGATCCGAGACAAAACGAGCCAGTGCATAACCCCTGCCTTCAGCCGCAAGAGAATGAGGGAAGTGCTATGGTAGATTCTCAACTTCTCCGCACCTTAGCGGAGTAGAGAAGGTATTTCAGCCGCCTGCCCAGCGCCATGTTTGTGACCAGCCGCATCGTCCTTTCCACTTTCGAAGGTTCCGAAACGTCGAGACCGTTGTCCCCAATTCTTTGTCTTAGACGTTGAAATCCTTGACTTATAATTGGCCCAAGTCCCATGAGCCCTGCTAAGATAGTGCAAATAGGAGAAATACCATTCGCTAAAGTCCGAGACCTGCAGAATATAGGCGAACCGAACTGGACCCCTGCAGCTTTTGGAGTCAAAAATGAGACAATATCGTGATGGAATTCAATAGCTCAATGCGGGTAGATCAACAGAGGCACGAATGGCTTCCATCAGCTAGCCATGTCCTTCAGCCGAGACAGGCTCACCGGACAAACGCGTGGACAGATCCTAGTTTTTGGACCACTTCTTACTAGAAAATACCATGTGGACGACTCAGCGTCTCGCGTTCGACGCGAGCAGACGTTCCTACGTGGAGATTGTCAATAGCCGCTTCGTTGATGCAGGAATGTAGGTTGAGCGACAGGCTGGATCTAGACGGCCAAGAGTCAGCTGAGAGCTCACCGTTGAGAGATATCCAGTGCTCACTAGGCGAGACCATTGAAGTCCTTCTGCGCGGCTTTCAAGAGTGATAGCAGGAGTTGAGGCCATCATACGTTATGTAGTGAAAGGTTGTATAAGAACAGGTCGTTTTCCGACCAATTTAGAACCTCATTCACTCAACACTTTTTTTGTTTCATTCAATTCATTCACAATGACTATCACACCAACCATGGCTTCTCCTAGTCCTAGCCCTGGCATCGAAGCTCATCAGCTCACCTCCTCCTACAAGCACATGTGGGCTCGTAATGTCGCTCGACAGACTATGAACTATGACTACAACGGTGTCATCGACTTAGTCAAAGAATCACCCCTCGATATTCCTGAAGTTAAGAATATCGGTGAGTTGAGAGAGGCTACGAAAGACAAGACCGGCGATGGTTATATACCCAGAGCTGAGGGTCAGATTGATGTCGGCGTTGTTGGCGCTGGTGTGGCTGGTCTGTTTGCTGCTCTCTTGTTTGACTGGCTTAACGATCATCCCAAGCTCAAAGGCAAAGGCCTGAAAATCAACTATGATGTCCTTGAGGCTGCTGGGGCAGACAGACTTGGTGGTCGTCTTTACACTCATCACTTCTCTGAGGAGGAGCACGATTATTATGATGTCGGTGCTATGCGCTTTCCCAACAATTCCATCATGAAGAGGTAAGCAGAAAATAACGACGAAACCCTTTTAATGGGATCGACTGACCATCCTTAAGAACCTTCCAACTGTTTGAATACATCGGTATCACCCAGACCAGCAAACCAGGCCTCATTCCATACTACCTTAAGGATCTTGAGAAGGTCTGCCCCTCATATTTCAATGATATCTCCAAGTGCGGCGATGTCTGGGCCGAGGAGAACAACCCTGATGACCCTTATGAGATCAACCGTGGCTTAGCTCCCAACGGTCGGATTCCAGTTGAGTATGACTTATGAAAATTCGTATTCTTGATTGTACCAGATTTAATTCTTCTTAGATATCTCAAGGCCGACCCGGATGACATTATCGGGGCAGCTCTGGGTGTTTTCCTGAAATTCGTTAAGGAAAAGTTCAAGGAGATTGTCAAAATTCGGGAAGAGCAGGCAAAGAACCCGGGTCAGAAGGTGCACGATGACATGATCGAGACTCTATCATCAGCTTTGTTCAAATTGCTTATGAAGGCCGACCACATGAGCGTTCGGCAGTTCCTTGGCACGTGAGTGTAACCTTCTGGAAGTACGAATCCTGAGAAGAAAACTGACAATCCCCTAGAGGTCAAAAGGATGAGATTAAATGGAGAGAGACACACCCACCGGGAGAAGATGACTTGCCGCTGGGACCTGGCTTCAATTTCAACACGATTGAGTGGCTTGAGACGGCTACCTAGTAAGCATTCCGGAGTTCCACCAGTTACAGCAACTGACCTTACATAGTGGTACCGGATGGTACGACCAGTCCCTCACAGAGTGTGTCTTGGAGCAGCTCGATTTCCACACCGATGACATTAAGAATTCACCCAACGAAAACACTCAATACTGGTGGTGCGTCGATGGTGGCGCCCAGGAGATCGCCCGGAAAATGGCTGTCAAGGCCAACAAGCGAGTTGAGTTCAACACCAAGGTCCAGTCAATCGACGCTCAAGTCCCCCTACGAGCGCAACGTGGTGCCAACAAATTCACGGCGATGAAGATCAAGACCACAAGGACTGATCCCAAGACGAACAAAGTGGAGACCAAAGACCGTGAGTACTTCGCTATCTTCAACAGCACCACTCTCGGTGCTCTTCAGCGAATGGAGTTGCGCGATGCCGGCTTGTCTTATGGAACTAAGCAGGCTATCCGAGCGCTTGGGTATGGGGCTTCGTCTAAGGTTGGCATGAAGTTCAGAACTGCGTGGTGGCAGAAGCCGCCGTTCAATATTACCAAGGGCGGAGTGTCTAGGACAGACTTGCCTCTACGTGTCTGCGTTTACCCTTCGTACAACATCCAAGCCAACGAGGGTGATAAGTGGGATCCTGAGAAGCCAGCTGTGCTACTTTGTTCATACACCTGGGGTCAAGATGCCCAGCGCATCGGATCCCTTTGCTCCCCTGACTCGCCGCATAATGAGGCGGAGCTCAAGCGTCTCATCATCCATGATCTTGCTCGGCTTCACGCGAAGGTTGACTATCCATTTGAGAAGCTGGTCGAACTTCTGGAGGAGCAATATATCGACCACCACGGCTACGACTGGTACAGAGACCAAAACATGTCTGGTGCCTTCGCTTACTTCGGCCCTGGGCAATTTTCCAACATGTGGCAGGAAATCATCAAGCCCAACGCTTTCGGTCAACTCTATCTTGTCGGAGAAGCAGCTTCATCCCACCACGCCTGGATCGTCGGCGCGCTGGAAAGCGTTATTCGAGCTATATATGTCATGTTCCAAGGTCTACAAAACGGCAACAAGAAGTTTGAAGCCTACAGCATCGTTCTGAACTTACTTAGACAAGCGCCTACTGACCCAGGTGAAGAGTGGGATAAGGAAGAGATTGAGGACATTGGTCAGCCTTTGGAGAGAGGCGGTGCTATGCCTAAAGGTTTGCCTTTTCACCCGCTGCCTGAAGAGATGCCTGAGACGCAGTTCAAGACGGAAAAGGGCAAGTCTCTAACTGATAGCCCTGCGGTGGAAGCAGGCAATGAGGACGTTGATATGACATATGGTGCCGCACTGGCTGCATTGAGTTTGATTGAGAGTTTCTTTGAGCTGGGATTGGATAAGCTCGTTGAGCCAGGCGTTTGAGAACGCTGGGCAAATGTGACCCTTTGTTGTTTTTCTTTTGTATTTGAGATGTTTGACATGATTGTTGGAATTAGATTGCTATCCCAAGTTGAAATAATGGGAGTAATTTTTTGTGCAAAAACTGAGTTATTCACGGGACAGTCAATCCGAAGAAATTATTAAAAGACTATCGAAAAAGTTATTGACGGTTTCCTAACGCTTTCTGACCAATTCTTCGTCATTGACCGTGAGGACAGAGGTCGTCTGATAGAGGGATAGGGTAGGTTGATTGGGTAAAAAGGTTAAAAATGTCGGTGGAGAGGCTCGAACTCTCGACCTTTGGATTACCCTGGTGTTTAACCGGGTCAATCTGAGAAACCAGATATGAGACCAACGCTCTAACCAACTGAGCCACACCGACCTGTTCATTTGCCATGCTACGCCAGTCTATGTACCCCGAACACGGCTCTGCTGGACAGCTCAATACAACGGTGTGGAAGCATGCTTTGAAGATGGATTTTGCTACAGGCGATGCGAGTAGGAACATTCGCCGCATCAATTGCATCACACAGGATAAAAAGAGTTAAAGTCTCCCTCAACAAGGTTGCACATTCAAAGTATGATAGCAGAGTCAATTAGTTCATTGACCTGACGAGAGACGCAGAGGATCGGGACAATAGCCAAATTGTTACCCTAAATAAACTATTGTACAAATGAATGGTATCTCTTTTTTTTTTAGTAGTGCCCTATACCCCGGACCTGGTCTCCGACATTTTGTTCCCATACTTGATCTCACTGGATGTTCTCGATCCAGTCGTTCTGGTCTCCTCTACGGTCGCTTTCGACCTATTTTCGTACACTACATCAACATTCGTCGTCCGCATAATCCCGTTATACGTCATGATCTCCTCCTCAGATCCAGTCGGCGACACACTTCGGATCTCGGTGTGTTGATTCCTTGATCCTCGAAGGTCTTTGAGATGAATGTTATCATGGTTATGCGACCTCATTCCATTCGTTCCACGAGTACCAGTTCCGTATCGGTCGCCATATCGGTCGGCGTAGGGTGTGCCGGATGTTACCCCAGAGCTTCCTCCGAAAAGTGCAGGGAACCATCGTCGGAAAAGTGGTCGGAGAGCTGGGATAGAGGCGCAGATGATGGCGATGTTTGTTTCAACGGCACCCCAGACTGGAAGCACGTTGTAGAATGTGTCCTCGCCTGGGTCGGGTCCTTCGACGAGTTGGTGGTGAATAGAGATGACTCGGACGATGCCAATGATACCAACCCTGCCTACTATTAGTATCTCGAAGGTTAATGTGATGCGAAAGTACTTACAGGCTACCCAAGACAAAGATACCAAGCACAGCAATCTTCGTTGCCCATCGCATTGATAGACCCAAGAAGATCCAAAAAGGCAGCGCAACAACAAGAAAATCTGTCACAATAGTAATGCAGGAGGCAATAACATGGAACCAATTATCAACACACTGCACCCCCGGCTGCCCCCTCAAAGAAAAGTCCCAGTTTGCTTCAATCGGCCAACATTGGAAGAGCGCAGTGAAGAAAATAGCGACAGCGTGTAGACCGTTGAAGATATTGAGTCCGTGAATTGCGTATCGCACGTTCGTTTTGTGGCCGCCTAGTCGGAGAAGGAAGACGAGGATGGAAGCTTTGACGAGGGCGAGGACGGGGTTGTAGAACATTTGTACGAGGAAGTTCCACCAGAAACCGGCGCGCATATCAAGATCTTTCGGTACATCGTACGCTCGGAATCCCCAGTAATTGAGTTTCATGACTAAGATGTGGGTGTTAGTACAATACTAATGGGTTAATGGAGATATAGACGACTTACACATATAGAGAGGTCCGATCATGAGCAGAGCAAAAAGCTGGTGGTGTTAGTTGTCTGGACGATCAATTGGCAGCAGCAAACTTACTAGCGCTGCAAGAATTAGGTAGTCATCTATAAGAAACAATAAGCATTGGAATGTTACAAGTCTTGCATGTACCTACCTAAACCTGTCGTCCGTGAGGTCACGCGACTGTAAATGCGCATTGACACGAACACTATCGACAAGCTCGGAAATAGGAATAAAGCAACAAGACCCTTTTGCTGCAATGGCGTCGTCGGAAGCGTCGTTGGGTTGGGGAAAGGAGGCGGTCCCGTCCGAGCGTAAATATGTGACCAATCCATCATGAAAATAGATCCGAACGATTGTCGAAACTCTAAGATGTTGCATGCAACTTTAAGTTGCTTTTGAGACACTCGATGCAACGCGCTGATCCGGGAGACCTTTGCGATCGGTCACGTTTGATCCGCCCTTCTTGGCAGCAGGGGAAGAAATGGAGACGGAAGAAAAACCGGGAAAGAGATCATTTAGACATAACAAGATGGGTCTCTACGAACTTATGTACATTGTTGGTTGGGAAATATCCAGGGGCAGCAGAATCTTCAAAGCGCAATAGGGCTGCGTACTCAAACAGAGTTTGTGAGGGAATCAGGCTTGGCCTGTGGGTGAAGAGCTGAACCACCATCTTGCATACGATGTGAGACAGAAAGTCAGTTTCTGGTTCCTGGGAAACGACCACAAAAGAGGAAAGTGATACCCGGGACTTGGTAGCAAACCTCCGATACTGTGCATCTGTTGGTTCTAGACTTGATGCCTGTCTGTCCCTCGTCCAAGGACTCGGGGCTTCAGCTCTTTCTGTGCCACATATCCCGCACTGCTTCCGACTGCAAGATTGGCTGGGCATTCAGGATTGACTGTGGGATAGGGAAATTACGTGTCAGACCCAGCTGTGTTTACGGTTATGCCTGTTGGTTGTCAAAGGATCCATGGTGGAAACGGTTGGTTGGTTGTTTGGTGGCGTCTGCTAAAGAACATTTCTACCTGAGCTTATATTGGTGGCTGAAACACGTCAGCAGCCTCAGCTAGAACCTGTCAATCTTTATCTTAATTCCTGCTTCAAACCAGGCAACAACACAAGAATAGAGACAATCAAGATATACAGCAGTCAGACTTTTCTAGCGTATAAAGATCTCGGAGTCAAGTGGGATAGATAATTCTTCAAGCTTAAGCGATAAGCATAAAAGAGCACCTCGTCTAATCTAACTCCAAGCCATCTTCCTTCGCTTGTTCTCAAACGGCCAAGATCTTCATTCGAGGGATTTTTAGCCTAAATTTCTTCAACAAGGAATCTTCAACAACCAACGCATTAATAACATGCACCTTAAAGGAGGACCCCGACGATGCTTAACCGAGAAAATCTTGGTGGGCCCAGCGAGGATCCCTTGCCCCAGATCCCTGGAACCCCGAGCTTGGTACCGGGTTTACAGCCAGTCGCAACCCTAATTGTGATCCATCGCGCGTCTCAGCTAGACAGCTTTGTGAAGATCCTTTCTGTATCGGGATGATCCTCGTCTTCGGGAGGGCGGGAGAGCGAAGTGACAATGGCTTTATTCTGACAAACAATGGAGGTAGCAGTGAAGAATGTAGGATATGAAGAAAAATATCAAGAAAGCGCACTTAAGAATTAACAAACTCTATCATTGAGTACCGTTTATAATAGTGTTCTCGGCAGTTGAGCTCTACCGGTAACCTTAAAGACACCGCTCGACATAAGGTTCTTGGGCTGTCCCAGGATCATGAACTTTGTCGGTCATACATTCCCATGTCGTAAAATTTGTCCGTATGCCTAATGCTGTTGGTCGTCTCCCGCTCCAATCACATTTATGATGTGTCACACAGATTATAGTCTTGGCAAGCACGAAGCGGCCCCGACTGTTGGTCGAATACCGTGATTAATGGAACACAATTAGAAGAAGCCAAGCTTATTGATCGAGCATCATGATCCGCCGGGGAATCTTCCGTTGTACTAAAGAAAATAGCGCCAGTCGGAGTATCATCCGTCCGCGTGTCTATTCGGGGTTTTTGCAACCGAACAGCTGCAGGGCTCTTCATCCTGCCAGCCAGGCCTCCCCATCGTCCTGTTCGCTTCCCCACCGTCAACCAACAGTCAAGCATGGATGGGTAATCGGCCCATGATCCAGAAGTTCAGGTAATTACTACCTAATGCGTACTAACCACCGTTCTAGCATCCAACCAACGCCCGCTGGGAGGATTGAACGAGTTCAAAGACTAGTGTTAGATATATAGTCTGTAGATGTGGCTTAAGACGATCTCCTTCCCTTTCCTTCTTCTTCATCCCACTCTCGTTCCTTCTCTTGGCGTCCCTGCAGCCTGTAAACTTTCAATATGCAAGGCTCTCATTTCTCGTGGCTGCTTGCCGCGCTCGTCCCTTTCACCCTTGGCCAGACGATCGATGTCGATGGCAAGGCGGTCCGTATGTAACTCTGTTATTACTTATCTTCAACCGTCGCTGATCTGAAACGTGACAGCTGCGGACAAGAGCAATGTTGCCCCTGCTTGGACAAAGCCTGTGACTGCTGCTTCCAAGAGCCCCTTCGTCGATGCTGCTCCCCAGCTGACTGATGCTGTTCTTGCTAACCTCACCGACTTGAACTTGAGTGATGTTGACCTCTTCTACTTCGCCGACACCAAGACATCAAAGAAGCGAGATGCCCTCTCTCACTCCAAGTGTAAGATCTTCCCTGGTGACAAAGCGTTCCCTGGCAAGTTCATCTGGAGTGTCTTTGACCTTCTCACTGGAGGTGCCCTCATCAAGACTGTTCCTCTTGGTTCGGCTTGCTACAAGGGTGAGCACTACGATGAAGAGAAGTGTAAATTCCTTCTGGACAACTGGTCCAACAGCACAACCCATATCGATGATCCCACGTCGGTCATGTCGCCTCTCTTCCAAGGCGCCACCTGCGAGCCCAGCAATGCTGCTTCAGGCTCCAAGTGCACCATCGGTGGCTTCCCTCTGTACGCTATGAAGGCCACCAACGTTGCTCAGATTCAGCTCGCTGTCAACTTCGCCCGCAATCTGAACCTTCGCCTTGTCATCCACAACACAGGCCATGACTTCCTTGGCAAGAGCACTGGTGCTGGTGCTCTTAGCATCTGGACGCACCACCTCAAGGATATCAAGTTCACCAAGAACTACCGCGGCAACAGCAAGTACACTGGTCCTGCTTTCAAGCTTGGTGCTGGTGTTCAGGTCAAGGACTTGTATCAGGCTGCTGACCGTGAGGGATACACTGCTGTTGGTGGAGAGTGTCGCGTAAGTTATTCCCTTTATCGCTTGTTTGAGTTAAGCTAATACTTTCTTAGGACGTTGGTGTTACTGGTGGATACCTTCCCGGAGGTGGTCACTCTCCTCTCAGCCCTATCGCTGGTCTTGCTGCCGACCAGCTTCTCAGTGCTGAGATCGTCACACCCGATGGTCGCTTCGTCACTGCTGATGAGAAGCAAAACACTGACCTCTTCTGGGCCATCCGTGGTGGTGGTCCTGCTACATGGGGTGTCGTCGTCTCCATGACTGTCCGAGTCTACCCCAAGATGTCCTTCTCTGGTATGACCTGGAGTGTCATGACCAAGGAAGCCGGTATCTCGGAAGAAAAGCTCTTCAAGGCTCTTGAGGCTTACTGGCGTCGTTTCCCCGAGTACTCTGACAAGAAGAGCTACGGTTACAGCTTCCTCTTCCCAATGGGCAACGGCAGCTACCTCTGGACCATGAACCCTTGGATGATTCCTAACATGCCCCTCCCCGAGTTCAAGAAGATGGTACAGCCTCTCCTTGATGATTGGAAGGAACTTGGTGTCGACCCTAAGCCCGAGTTCTTCCAGCACGACAGCTTCTACCCTGCCTGGAAGACTCACTTCCCTGCTGAGAACGCTGGTAGCTACACTGGTCGTTCTGGATCTCGTCTCATTCCTCGCAAGAATTGGGATGACTCCAAGCTTCTCGACAAGACCATTGAGACTCTCAAGGGTATCCTCAAGGAAGATGGTGTGCTGATCATTTACAACATCAACGCCGAGCAAACAAAGGAAACCCCTGCCAACTCAGCCAACCCTGCCTGGCGCGACGCCAACATGTTCGTCATCACCGCCCTGAACTGGAAGGCCGACGACTCTGAGGAGGAGATCGCTAGGGTGAACAACAAGATCACTTTTGACATCATGGAGCGTCTCAAGGCTGTTACTCCCGGCGGTGGCGGTTACGGTAACGAGGGTGACGTGATGGACCCTGACTTTGGTCAGTCTTACTTTGGATCTAACTACAAGAAGCTGTACCAGTTGAAGCAGAAGATTGACCCTTATGGTCTCTTGTATGCTCCTACTGCTGTGGGTAGTGAGGATTGGTATATCACTGGGCAGCCGGCCTATGTGACCAAGCAGACTGGCCGACTGTGCCGCAAGTAGATGACATAGATTACTATAATAATTAGCACTTTTGCAATAATACCTTCTGCCCTACCTGCATGCTGGGGACCTTTATGTCAATGCCACACCAGAACAAAACCCTGGTGCAATCGCGAGTTCCAACCTTTGTCCAAGATAAGTGCCGACATTCGTGAATCATTTGCGAAGGAAGATAGAGTTTGAAAAGTGTATCCATCATTAAAAGTACTGGTGATTGTTTCAAACCCACATGTCCATCCCTAAAATATCCATATCATACAAAATCAAACCCAAATCATGATCATATCAATCTACATTACAACGCAGCCACCACCCCCATCCTTATCATTTCCGCCACAGCAGTCATCACCGCAGCAGTTATCGCAATCACAGCAGTTTTCGCATTCGCAACAATTATCGCATTCGCAGCAGTTCTTGCACTCGCAACAATCATCACCGCAGCAATCCCCACAGCATCCAGGGTCCTCGTTCTGATTGTCACTCGTCTGGAAGTCCTGGGCTGGCGGTTGCGTATAACCGGCTGGTTGATCATCACCATTGTCACTGCTGTATTGAGCTTCCGGATCATAGTTGTCGTTATATCTATCACCATGGTCCGACCCATTGTCGGAATAGTAGTATTCTCCGTTATCGTGGTACTCGCTGTTGTCGTAGTAGTCGCCCTGTTGGTACATGGAATTGTCGCTGTTGTCATACTGGTACTGGCTGTTGTCATAGGTATAGCTGTCTCCTTCATTGATGATGTTGGGAGAGCTGCTGTTATTGTAGTGGTTGTAGATGGCATAGGTTGCTGCTCCTGCTCCTGCTCCGCCAGCAATGAGAGCAGCGTTCTTCGCAGCCGATGAGCCTCCACTTTTGTGACCACCACCGTGGGCTTGAACTGGACGAGGTGCTGGTGCAGGGCCACCTCTATGTGCCGGGGCTGGTCGGTGTTGAGCAGGCTGTGGTCTTGCTTGTTGAGGTCTTGGTGGTCCCGGTCTCGGTGCTTGTGCGGGCCTTGGTCCTGGAGCATATCCTTGCTGAGGTCGTCTCATCTGAGCCATTTGCATCCCCTGATTAGGAGCGGGCTGTCTCCCGACGACTGGACGATTAGTCGCAACTGGTCTTGGGTGTGCGACTGGTTGATTGGGCGCGCGCTTCTGTACAGGCTTTTGGCCCGGACGACCGGCTGGAGGACGTTGCGCACCAGGAGCTGGGCGTGCCTTGGCGACGGGCTTCTTCGGTGGTTGACTGGAAAGGATCAATGTTATTAATCATTCTAAGATTGCCGAGCTGAACGGAACGGGCGGCAGGGTCGGGTTGTGACATTGGTCGTCAGGCAAGGGAATTGATCAATGGGACTTACTTCACCATCTTGCAAGCTAGACGTCTCTTTTTTTACTGTTTAAAGAGCACACTATACCAGGTACAAACAGCCTTTACAGAACAAAGAAGAGAAACAACAAGCCCCAGATTCCCGACGGCATAGCAGATATATAAGGCCATTGTGCTTGCCACTGGAAGCTGACATCTCACAAAGCGGCCGACCCAGAGCCTCCCGTTCCCAAAACTGAAACAAATACCACGCTGACAACCAAAGGCAACCATAATAAATCTTCTCTTGTTACTGGGTATCATCACACAAACTGCGATCAGGCTGCTCAGATATTTCTCGACATCAAAACCGCCCCCAAATAAAGGTACAAGGATGTTTTCAGCTATTTGCACACAATCCACAAAACCGGCCCCCAAGAGCCAATGTCGCAGGCGAGGACCCTGTATATGGCTTGGAGGATTGCTGACCTCATTTTCCTGTTTAGGATCGATAGCCGATGTTTGGTATCAGGGTCGACGAAGAGGGTGCGCTTCTCCGTGCTAGGCGCCAGCCTTATTTCAACTCTGAATTTATTTTCGTGATGGATGGAGGCGGAAATTCCGTCTCTTGGTTTGGACTCAGGCAGGGCTGAGTGTTGACAACGCATCTTTTGAGTAAGAGATCCTACAATTATTGCAGAAGGATTATAAGCGCGCGTCTCGGATATAGAATGGTGGTCCAATCTGCTACGAACAGAATGACTTGGTAGCGCGTAAGAAGTTATGGTGGTGTAGTGTCACCCTCTCTCCGGCACGGTAGGATCCAGCTGACAGTCGGATGCTTATTTCCCTTTATACCCATTGTCACATGCATCAGACAGGATCCTCCCAACTGTCAGAGCTTTCTGTATCTGGCCCGTCTTCGAAGCTCACATATACCAGAGCCTTTCTTGTAAAATAAATTGGCTTTTGCTCTGCTTTTTGCGTTGCTTTCAGTCGATCGCCTGCTTACAGAAAATACTTAGTGATGCCAAGGTATGCCTTGTGAGTCGTGAGTCGTTGTGGGGCATATCCGAGAGGTCTCGACTGGTCTTGCGTTTCGCAATTAGCCTTGTCAGATTCCCGATGGCACCCTTACTACTGTATGTACGTAAACAGTGAGGCAGAAGACACTCAGCTGTATCCATATATTTGGTCAGATGCAGACAAGGTGCGGCGTAAAGCACAGTTTCTATATTACCCTCTCAGCCTCTTCAGCTGAAGGCTGAAGCCCAGTCACATTAAGCCCATGCCAAGCTTCCTCCGTCGATGTCAACGAGTCCTGCTATTTATCTTCCCAGGTGCCCGCCCGTTGGCCCGAAATGTCTCGTTGATGGATCCTGAGCGGTAGCAGTGCTTCAAAGTCAATTATCTATGATGAGTTCAATCGACCATTATACCTGTCGGCCAATTGTTTGGACTTAGCATTGATCCTATCTCTAATGTGTTGATTTGATCCCGTGTGAGCATCGGAGTCATGATGCTTGAAGAGTGTAATTCAAGATGGAAACCTTATTATCAGGTCTTGATTTGAACTCTACAACTTGATAACTGACCTTCAAAAAACTCAAAGAGATCCTATCTCGATGAGTCCAAGCAGCCAGCCGCTGATACTCATGAGAACCAAGACTGTACTTGAAATTGAAATTGCAAGAATCAGAGATACTCCATGGCAGGTCTTCAACACAGGCAGATACAAAAGAACGAGGACAGTTTCACCCAAGGGCAATATGTGTTTCAAACCCCCGTTCCAACGTTCCAATGTTTAAACGTTCTAAAGGATCACGTTGATATCACAAAAAGTTGCAGCAGCCAGGTCTTCGACTCTAATCAAAAAGTTTATTACAAGTTACTATTTCAATGTTTTCTTTGAGATGATAGAGCAGCAGCCTCCTTCCTGTTCTCTGTTTACGCAACAGGTCCAAAGAAGCTGAACTTGCCCTCAGGATCGTACTTGCTCTTCAAGGCTTGTAGACGCTTCTGTCTCCAAATTTCACTTCCATACCAATCACTAGGCTTCTCATTGCCATAAGCATAGTTGACATAGACACTCATGCTTGATTGACCAGAGGCTCGGTGGAGGATATGACGCAAGTCGTTACCGATCTTAGCAGCCTTCTTATCAAGCGCAGCATCACCAGGCTTGTAAGTGATCAAGGGAGCAGTAAGAATGTTCTCGTGACGGAAAGCGAAAGCAGAGTCCTTGGCGTTAGTGCCGCGAACGGCCTGGGTGGAATATCCTTCAAACATAAAGATGGAAGTGTTGAAGGGAGACTTGGTGCCTGTCTCGGCAGCGAAAAGCTCCCATGCGTTCTTCATGGCTTTGACGTTGTACTCTTCGAGGTAGAGTGGGAAGCGAGGGTTTACAAGGCCGTTCTTCTGGCATGGAACAGCATCGATGTCGATTTGAGTCCATCGGGCCAGGTCACGGTAGTCGCCAGACTCGGGAGTAATGGCGATGGGCTTGAGGTCATGGAATGGCTTGGAGATCATGGGGTCGATGGTCTTGACGCCCTCTTGAATCAACCAGAAAAGAATGATAGGCTGAGAAAATTAGAAATGGATCAATAAGAACCAGAAGGGAGACTCACGTTTTCAGGATCAGCAGTAGGATCATGGACCCAGTAACTCCAGTTGATAACACCCTCAGGCTGCTTGCGCAACAAATGCTCATTCGCAGCATGGTAAAGCTTCTCAACATCCTTGCCGCTAAAGACAAGAGTCTCAATAGCCCAATCACGATGCTGAATTTCATAGACCTTTGAAGTGATAGAAGTCACAATACCAAAGTTATGTCCAGCACCCTTGAGACCCCACCAAAGATCAGAGTTCTTATCGATGGTCTTGAAGGAGCCGTCGGCAAGGACAATGTTCATCGAGACCCACTGATCTGCAATGATACCGTGATGGCCTTGGAGCCAACCGTGTCCGCCTCCGAGGCCAGGACCCATGTAGCTAACGCACTCGCATGTGCCGGTCACTTGGAATAGTTAGTACCATAATCAAACTTAAAAATAAAAAACGTACCGGTTTGCTTGTTGGCGGCCCAAAGAGTGTCTGTGACTTTCTTGGACATTGTTCCACCACCAATGGTAACAGTCTTGCCGTCTGCAGCGACTTCGACGGTGTTCAATTGGTTGAGGTAAATCTCGATACCATGGTCCATTCGGCCCAGAGTGGTGATGGCTCCGTGGGCTGTGTTGTAGGCGAGGAAAGGCAAGTCCTTGGAGTTGGCATACTTGACCTATAAAGAAGTGATTAGATATAATCATGAAAGCTTCAACACGAAACACATACCGTCTTGGCAACATCTTGCTCAGTACCGGGAACAACAACAATGTTGACCTTGGGTGCGGCCAAAACAGACCAACGAGTAGTAGCCTTCTCAAACTCAGGCGACCCAGGACAATAAATCTTAGCCAACTTTGACAACTTCTTACCAAGCTGACCAAGGTCTTCAGAGCATGAGCCAGCAGCATCACTACGAGTAAACGGAGTGGCTGCACATGTAGCCGTAGCAGCCCATGCTGTCACGGTCGCAAGAAACTTCATACTGAAATACATCGTGAACACACAAAAGACAAGAAAACCTCGACCCTAAGCTGAAAAGGACCTGGGATCTGCGGGTCAGGACAGGAGGTGTTATATAACCTGCATCGCCTGGCGGTCTCACTAATGATCCATGCATGCGTCTACCAACTTGGTTAATGCGGCCGAGGTTGGAGAGCGCCGAGAGACTGGGCAAGAGATGAATATCCTTGCCATTTTCCTCATTTCAGGTGCAATTGTTGCTTCCTTCGCACCGATTAGCTCCTCCACTGTCCTGCAGAAGGACCAGAGATTTCGCCAAGATTTCATGTCCAGGGGATTCTCGCTTAGTGGTTGCGGACCGGGCTCCCGGTGCGGGAAATCCTCTAGACAAAACCGTTGTGGAGCTAATTCGGGCATTTTTACCTTCCTAGCTTTGCCTAGCATCCAGAGGATTTTGTAGTCAAGAGCGAAGGAAGATGGCAAAGAGCCGCTTGGTTGAGGAGCGGAATGTCAATCCACGCTTTGACGTAAATTCGCCGAAGCAAAGATGAATCTGATTGGGAATATCACGAAGTTTAATCTAGGCGAAGATTCTGTAGGATCAATTGATCTCGGATGATTGACGCGATTGAGGGCTTCCGAGGCTTCCGAGTTGCCGAGTTATGGGTCTGCAAGCACATGTTTATTATCTGAAAAGCTTGATAGAATGGTGTAACGTGTTACTAAGAGTGGAATTTCTCTCTCAAGTTGATTCCTGTGCGCTATGATGTACCTAAAAATTAGGTAAATAATGCTTCGACTTGGCTACAATTTAAGGTGGTGTTAGCAATGTCACCTTCCACATTGCGACTATTCCCGTGCCTGGAAGAGAATAACCGAGCCATATCCGTACAAAAATACAACTCACCATCCGTCAGGGTGTCAGAGGGATTGACTACCAGGAGCATAAGAGACGAAATAATTCAGCTATGTCACACTAACTTGTACTACTACTGAGGCTACTTGAATCTAGCCGCCTCAGAAAATAATGCTTCTGTTATCAACGTCCCAACACTTTCATAACCTTGAAAAATATGCATAATGCTATTGCGTACGTGTCTTCGTAAATAGCCATATCAAATCACATTTTTACAATGCGGCTCTTGGCGCGTCATTTTCTTCATTCAGCTAGCACTAGCACTGCACTTACGTAGTAGCGTCAGGCACATCAACCTGTAAAATTCATCCCCAGCTAATCCCCGACGACAAGTCGATAATCCATACGTACGGTACGCCTACCGGATGCGCATCCGCTAATCTAATCTCAGGGGTGCATATGCAAATCCTTCGTTGGTGATGTACTGCACAGTACAGTAGAGTTCAGCTCGTGTTTTGCATGTGGACACGGCATGACGATCGATCCTGCCAGGTTGTCACCTACATATGGACCGACATGTCCGGCCGGCATGTGTCTGCGCCGCCGATCTTTGCATATTCTCTCGCTTCTTTTTCCTTTTCTTTCCTTCTTTTGGTTCTGATAAGCGAGGATGTCTGATGCCGTGATTGAGAGCTGGACGTTGTATGGGGTTGGGGTTGCTGCGACGTTTTTGAGATTCTATGCTCGAATGAGGGTGGATGGCTTCAGAAGTCTTCAGGCAGAGGATTACCTAATGGCTATAAGCATTGTGAGTTTCTGCAAATTCCGAGCTTGGGAAGATTCTAACTCCAGCAGATCTTTTATACGATTCAGACGACGCTTGCATACAATATCGGGATACTCGCTCATGGCCTTGCCAACAATGGAATGACGGACGCAGAACGGGCTGCATTGTCCTCTAGTGATCCAGAATACAATTTCAGGTAAGCTTCTATCTGAGAAGTCTGTTATTTATTGACTCACATTG
Organism: Fusarium scirpi; assembly: GCA_004367495.1. Classification (NCBI taxonomy): domain Eukaryota; kingdom Fungi; phylum Ascomycota; class Sordariomycetes; order Hypocreales; family Nectriaceae; genus Fusarium; species Fusarium scirpi. The sequence continues at coordinate 65,691 of QHHJ01000163.1, read as the reverse complement.
ATAGGGTCGTCGGCTCTAAGATCCAGGTTGCTGGTTGGACCATTTACTCCGCCCTCATCTGGTCCCTGAAGCTATCCATGCTTTACTTTTACACTCGTCTCACTGTAAGTCAATTGATCACGTATTTCATCGTCCATCACTAACAGTTCCAGAATGGACTTGGACGACCGTATCGCATTCGCATATATATCGGATTCGGCTTGGTCATCGGCACTTTCGTTGCAACGATGATAGCAGTCTTCGCCGGTTGCCAACCGTTTAACAAATACTGGCAAATCAGTCCCGATCCAGGCAGTATGTCCCATTATTTCTCATCCGTCGAACAAGATCTAACATTTTTCTCAGACTCTTGTCAAGCAGCCATTTCGAAACCCATCGTCTGGGCCTCGTTCGCCTCCAACGTCTCGACCGACATATACCTTATCGCCATTCCCCTCCCGATGCTTTGGGGGTCCAGTTTGAAGACTATAAAGAAGATTGCCTCAAGCATTGTTCTTGGCTCGGGTATTTTTGTTCTTGTTTGCGCTACGTTGAAAAGCGTCTTTGTTCTAGTGGTACGTCTCAACAACCGAATTACACAACCACTCTTTGTCTAACATAGCATTTTAGGATCCTGTCAATGGAGCTCAACTAGCTGGCTCATGGGGTACACGCGAAGCCTTCGTCGCCGTAATGACAACCAACCTACCAATTCTCTTCCCACTCTTCAGAGTCTGGCTTACTCCAGTCTTCGGTAGTATACTACGTTCATCGGATAAGGCGTCTTACCAGTATCCCTCTCACTTTCAAACAATCGGTGGTGGAGGTCGTAGTGGCAAGAGCCAGAATCCCAGTCGACGTGGGCCCCCGACCGCGAACCCGATATCAGGAAACATGTCTTTCAACGGCAGTGAGGAACGTATCGTCAAGGCAGAGGCCCATAGTATGGCCAACTTGGATCCGGACGGTCATAGGAATAATCAAAAGGGTATTGTGGTTTCTAATGTCGTGGAGATAATCCATGAGGATAAGAAGGGCGGGGGAAGTAGAGAGCGCCGCAACTCAGAAAGTTCATGGTAGACTGTTGGTGTGACTTTTCTATGGTATATAAATTAGACAAGCTTGTATATAATTGTACTCTTATCAGAAGCTCATATCCGCGATCATGTGCGTTCAGTTACAGATAATCTGTATGACTAGCCTGTTACCCTCAATAGCATACTCAACACGGACCAAGCAGCGGATGCTCTAGGTTGACTTGCGGAGTGGCGAAAGTATACCCACCAGCTATCCTGTCGCTGCAGATCTACCGTACCATGCACATAGATCGTGGCCTGGCCTTAAGTTCGTCCTTCTATCAAATCAGACAGACACCAACACCTGCGAGAATAGGGACGTGACTTTCCTTGCACATCCACGTACCATGGCTCATGAGACTCGAGATTGTTCTTTATCTCGTGCAGCAGACGGGAGGATGTATACCCCTGATGGAGATCACTGGATGAAGATAGCCGAGACGATCGTGAAGAGTGGATTCCGGGGAAGCCATCCCGACGTCTTCTCGCTCATAGTAGTGTTATTTCCGTGGTAGTCAGCTTAGTGTGATTTACCAACTTGAGTAGGCAGAATCATCCAACGACTGGGCTACAAGAGCTGGTGTTTCACTTGCATCGAAGATGCCATATGAGTCTCCGGGACGTGCCTTGAAGATTCAAACGAATCACTCGACGATGGCAAGATAAACTTTGTTGTAGGCTTTGCAAGATGTTCTCTGGTACAACATAAACTCCAGGATTGACAGCCAACCGGTCATATACAGCACCAAAACGGTGTTCCTGGTTCGATCAAAAACGTCTTTGAGTTTCTCGCCAAAACTCAATTCAATTCTGACGGCAGTCTTTGAGTTGCCATAGCAATCGAACAGCTTGGTTCTCGAAGCATCTTCACAAGTACTCCTCAAGCGTTCCAATCCCGCTATCCGGGCCATACATGACTGAGCTATTCGTCGGCATTGTGGCAGCTGATGCATCAATCGTCTACAATGAGCCATCTCAGAAGATAGCTGGCCGTGTCATGATACCACGTTGCCCACATGGCTTTGAGGTATCGAGATGGATGGTCAATCAAGAGGTTCAATCAAACGTTCAAACCATGTGACTCTAACATTATTGACCCTGGAAGACTTTTTGACACCGCAACTTTGCTTTTTAAATCTGGCCAAGTCGCGTTGCTAGATTTGAAGTCCGGATGATCTGACATCTCAAATCGTATGCAGGCAAGGACACGCAATCCCGCAGGTTGCACCAGTCTCGACTGCTCCGAGTTTCGGACACAGCGCTGTCGGCAAAGTTTCCGTCCTCAATTCAACAAATTTGTTAAGAGGCTGACAAATTTGTTGAAGGATGTGAAAAAGAAATTAACTTTTCCTTTACACCTGCGCTAAAAGTCAATTGTCTCAATGGAAGGTTGTATTTTTGGAGACCTGCGAATTTTTATGCTGCTGCCTACAGTGGTACCCGACAGTTGACCGCTGTTTAGGGGCCGGAAGCTCAGCTTACCCCTGCTTATTCTCAGCTCAACGCGATGCGGGAGGGTGGTCATGAGACCGGACCTATCGCGTTGAGAGCCGCAAGCATGAGGCTGACTTTGTCCCTGACATGGATGAATGATCACATGGACATCTGGGAATTTCCCCTGGTGAGGGAGACCCTAGAATTCCAAGCCAACCCCCACGATACCCTCAAGGTACCTTAGGTTTGAACGTGCGCGAGCTTGTTTTTGGAGGAGGGAGGGGAAAGGTATCCACCGTAGCTCTGGAGCTATGATTTCTGCGATAAGAAGAATTGATATGATAACAGCTATGACGATTCCAGATGGCAGAATTGAGATCCCATTTTTTTTATTTGCCCGATGACGATGTGTCATCATGGTTGATCAAATTCTGCAGCAGAGCAGAGTGCAGATTCAGATTTTCAAGGAAACAATTCAAGATCAATGAAAATCTTGCATCATTTGCCACCGTAAAGAGAGGGTCAGGGTCCCCTCAATTGAATGACAGGCAGCAAGATTGATTGATTGATGCTGATTCAAGCTGTGCTGTGATAAGCCGATAAAGCTAAACTATGGGTCTCTTTCACGTCACCGGCCCCATAACTTTGCTCTCTTCTCACCAAAAGCCGCTGGAGAACGAAAGCCGAAGCCCCACCAAGTTTTTAGCCACAACGCGAAGGTGAGGTTAAGGAAGGAGAGAAGTGCAGTGTCAGATCAGTGCGAGTGGCAGGCACAGAGATTTCGAAGATTCCCCCGTGTTCGGTGGACTCCCGCTCTTACCTTCCTTTGTTTCGCCCTGGCCGAAAGCTCCCCGCTCTTCCAGCCTCAAGGTCTCACTCAATTGGATTTGGATTCATTGATAACCCGGGCGGTCAGCACCTGCAATCCAGCGGTGACCTCATTCTTCAACAACTTAATTCCTCCTTTTCTTCAACGATTCGACCTCAACTCAATCATCTCTTCTTCATTCATCTCAACACCAAAAGCGACTTTTTTCCTGTCTATCATCCCCAAATCTACTCTTTCATCTCATCCCCTGATACCCTTTTCCCTAAAATATCCTAAAATACTCTAAAACACAGCCAAAATGACACAACGCCTAAAGCTCACCAGCAACAACCTCTCCACCATTGCGTCACAGCAAGGAGACCAGAAGGTCCAGGTCCCTACCTACGACCGCAAGGCGCTCAAGGAGGGCATCGTCCATGTCGGAGTCGGCGGTTTCCACAGAGCTCACCTGGCTGTGTACGTTGACAAGCTGCTCGAGAAGCACGGTGAGACCGATTGGGCCATCTGCGGTATCGGCCTGCGTCCCAACGACGCCGCCATGCGCGATGTCCTCAACGCCCAAGACCACCTCTACACCGTTATTGAGCGCTCCGCAAAGGGCAGCTTCGCCGACGTCGTCGGCAGTATCAACTCCTTCATTTTCGCTCCCGATGACCGTGAGGCTGTCATCGCCAAGATGGCTCATCCCGACACACACATCGTCTCTCTCACTATTACTGAGAGTGGCTACTACTACAACGAGAACACCCATCAATTGGTGAGCGAGCACCCTGACATCCAGCACGATCTCAAGGAGGAGAACGAGAACGCGCCCATCAGCACATTCGGCTTCCTCTACGCCGCTCTCGCCCGCCGTCACCAGCAGGGTCTCAAGCCCTTCACCGTTCTGTCCTGCGACAACATGCAGAAGAACGGTTCCATCACCCGCAACATGCTCGAGTCTTTCGCCAAGCTCAAGAACCCCGAGCTTGCCAAGTGGATTGCTGAGGAGGGTGCTTTCCCCAACGCTATGGTTGACCGTATCACCCCCAGCACCTCTGAGAACGACATCAAGTCGCTCGCCGAGAACTTCGGTATCGAAGACTCTTGGCCCGTTGTGACCGAGCCCTTTATGCAGTGGGTTGTTGAGGACAAGTTCTCAGATGGTCGTCCTCCTTTCGAGAAGGTCGGTGTCCAGGTTGTCGCTGACGTCCACGACGTTGAGCAATTCGAGAAGCACAAGCTCCGTCTCCTCAACGCCAGTCACTCCGCCATGGCCTACCCCGGTCAGCTTGCTGGTTTCAAGTACGTCCACGAGGTTATGGAGCACCCCATCTACCGCAAGTTTGTCTGGCAGATGATGCAGGAGGAGGTCAAGCCTCTCCTCCCCGAGATCCCCGGCGTCGACATCGATCAGTACTGCAACACCCTGATGGAGCGATTCTCCAACCCCACCATCATGGATCAGATTCCTCGTGTTGCCCTCAACGCCTCCGGCAAGATCCCCCAGTTCATCATGCCCTCCATCGCCGAGAACATCTGGTGCACTGGTCCCTTCCGTCGCCTGTGTTTCGTCGCTGCCGGCTGGTTCATCTACATCAAGGGTGTTGATGACAAGGGCAACAAGTTCGAGGTTGACGATCCTCTGCGCGAGAAGCTCCAGGCTCTGGCTAAGGAGGGCGGTCCCGACCCCCGCTCTATTCTGAGCGTGCGCGAGCTGTTCGGTGACGACTTGCGAGGTGACCAGCGCTTCCTTGACGAGGTTACTAAGGCCATGGAGCTGATTACTAAGGATGGTGTCATGGAGACTATCCCTAAGTACGTCAGCTAAATTGGTCGGACGAAATTATCTCCTAAAGTTTAGGACATTTTTATCGAAATTGTCCCCTAGACTTAGGATATCTTTCGTCTCTTACCCTTATGATTAGGAAGTTTTACAGCGAAGCGCGATTTGACGAATCGGTTAATGACTATTTACGGATTGGGTGAGCGGATGGATTATCATCCAGAAAGGCACACCTCAGATAGACCTAAGAGGGCAGACGTCCAAAAAGTTTTAATGATTATGCCATGATTTGATGAGTTTCGAGGTTCCTTTGATTGTGATCGATCGCTCCGGGTTTCTGTATGACTTTTAATTGCGACTGTCAGTGTTTATGCAAAATCTCCAAGTTTTTTAGTTGTCGTAGACTTACGCGTCAGGCGGCCCAAAGGTTACCAGGATACAGAAGCCTATTGATAGAATAATTTAGATGACTGAGGCACTAAAGCTTAGAGTACACTATCCTAATCTTTATGATATTCTTGACTAAGTCTCGATTTTTCCTTAACCCACCTGCGCGTGTATGTGATCTCATGTCCGACTGGGCATCAGCTTGACCTTTCGCGGTCTAGACCTCTGTAACGTGTTGTTCATCATACTGACAGCACACTCATTTTGGTCACAAAGCGCCGGTGTGTAGTTGTGTAGTTGTGTAGTTGTGACGTGTCGAAGCGAGGCAGATCCGAACGACTTGTTTGCTTGTATGTACGTAACCATCTTGTGCTTAAGAGGGACATGCTGTCATCAAATCAATAGAACCAGCTCTTTTGGCAATGGTCGAGATATTTAGAACAACGACGCAATCACCCGCAACATGCTCGAGTCTTTCGTCAAGCTCAAGAACCCCGAGCTTGCCAACTGGGTTGCTGAGGACAGAGCTCTGACTTATGAAAAGTCTTCAAAACTGATGTGCAGAGCATCCAGACTGAATAATGGCATTCTAATCGGTCTACTTTCCTGGTGCTTGTACCCAGGTTTGGCGAGCCGTTTCCGTCATCAACCTCGGGTTTCACCTTGATTTTACTGAACGCGTACGGTGAGCCGGTTGACAACTGTTGATGAAGTCATGGGATCTGATAGCAGTAATACTATATATACCTCGGTGTTTGACAGCTACATGAACTACCGATAGAACGAATTAATCAAAGTTTTGTGTCTTGTTTATCGGACCATTGGATGCTGAGTCGGGTGACTTGCACAAAGACCGACGTGACACTTCACGAGGCACAGTACCGGCTAAGTGGGTTACAGAAGGATTGCCGTCCAAGGCTTAGGCTACGAAATAAAGTAGCCTAAATGCTCATCTAAAATAACATAAGATGACTGAACTATTTCGTCTGTTAGGCTTTTGGCAGTCAATTCTGCTAACACCCTGACAACCGGATCCTAACGACGACAAGGTGGCCACATCCTACGCAGGTCAAGGCTGTCCCATAGGATACTGTACGAACAGGCTCAAGGATTGATGAAAGAAAGGAAGGTCATGTCAACATGCAGCCGAGGCTCGGATACCCTGGATCGGATGAAGATGCACCGGTTGGAGTTACGTCACCACGAGGCGGAAAGCATCGGGCCCGAGCAAGGATATCCTAGCTTCCGCGTACAACTTCGAATGGATGCCCATGTAGGAAATTTAAGTTACTTGGTCCGGTTTCATCAGGAAAATCACTCAATCGTCTGGTAAATGACAGAAGAATTATCTTCTAAACCTCAAGCTACTATAATAAAATAGCCTAAGTGCTAGTCTAAGGGATCATAAAGTGACTAAATGATTTTATCTTGAATGCTTCTGGGGGCCAATTCTTCTGATGCCTTCAAGACTAAACAGTCACTTAAAGAGAAATTAACGTGAATGCAAAGTCTTGTCATTGCGTGAAATCAAATGTATGTACATGCAACATCAACATAGAACCAAAATATGCCTTGCCAACAAATAGCGGCGGATGTTTTATTGAAACGAAGCGAAGGTGGGTGAGTCGGGAGTTCATAAGACCCGTGTCAAAAAGACGCTCTCATAACTGAAATGAGCCTTGAAAAAGAAGAGAAAGATACATATCCAATGAATCGTTAACCCAGAAAAAAAGAACAAGAAAATTGCATCCACATATCAAAAGAGTTTAGTTGACTCTTTAGTAAGGCTTGTCACCGATCCTGTAGAAAGTGGAGATTAGCGAATGTTACGTTGGTGGTGAGTGTGAGCGGGAAAGACTTACATGTTACCGGGCTTTTGGTAACGGGCGACGACGTAAGAAGCGCCGTCAGCGCTCTTGGCGACAGCCATGCCGACCTTGGTGGTGGACTTCCAGATGCACTGGGTGTAGTGACCGAAGCCCATGTAGTTGGAGCCGGAGATGGCCTCACCGTTGTACTGGCTCTTCTCGCTGATGAAGGCCTCGACGGCGTCGGCGAAGGGGGTGGAGGAGGTGCCCATGTAGAGGTTCTCACCATCCTCACCCTGGGAGTGAGTAAGGCTGCCTTGAGCGGCAATCTTGTTGGCCCACTCCTGGGCGCCGGCGACGAGAGAGTCGTCCCACTCGAGGGGAGGGTTGCCGACTTCCTTACGGGCCTCGTTGTGGAGATCGACGGCCTTCTGCTGGTCGGAGGTCAAAGAACCGGAGCTGCCGCCGGAAGCGGGCTCCTTGGGCTCGAGCTCGGGCTCCTCCTCCTTGACGGGCTCCTCCTTGACGGGAGCGGGAGTGTAGGTCTGCTTAGGCTTCTTCTCCCATTGGATGGTGGTGGGCTTGACCTCGACGGGGGCGGGGCGCTCCCAGTTGAAGGTAGGTCGGGCCTGCTCGTGGCCGGCGGTAACGACCTGGGTAACGTACTCGTACTGGGTGACAACCTTGTAGTGAGGAGCGGCCATGGCACCAGCGGCCATGATGGAGGCGACGAAGGTAGAGTAATGCATTTTGATGATCTGTTGTAGTTTGAGGTTGTTGTTTATTTCTTTTGGCTAACGTCACCAGGACTGTCGGGCAGTAAAATAAGATTTTGAGGTGTTGAGGGTAAAGACCGTTTGGAAGGACTGGAATGAATGTATAGAATCCTTCAAGGATAATGAGTGTGAGCCTGTTGAGAAAGGAGTGTGATTTTCTGTCTGAAGAGAGAGATAAAGGGAATCAGAAGTGAGAGGGGGACGGAATGAAGGTTATATTATAGTTGTACGACATTCAGAGTACAGTGCCGATCCCATTGGACAATGGGGGTGTCACGTCGATCCCGACTGGTTCACTGAGGTCTCATCCCATGTGCAGAGTGGAAATTCGATGCGCGTACGCCTTAAGCCCAGGCCCAGTCCCTGGCCCGCCAACATTGAAAGAATAGCGGATCTTTGGTGTGTTTCAAAGAGTTGGGACCGGCCGATGGGCTGCCATTACCCCTGGATCAAAAGGCATGGGGGGGCTGGCCAGAAGACTAAGACTAGACCAGGGGTAAAGGCTTGGTTGCATGTTCTCTTGTGCTGCGTGCAAAAAAGCCGTTGATGGGCCTCAGCGTCCCGATCCAATGAGAAAAAGCTTGCACAACATCAAATGAAATATGACACCCGATGCTCCGGATGACGAGTGTGGGGATTGGGATTTGGGATGCCACACTGAAACCCCTCTTATCGATCCTGCAATGTTAAGCAACAGGAAAAAAGAACGCAGTCGAGAAAACGGTCTGGTTTGTTTCGTATTGACGTGGTAATGCAGCCATCAAAGAAAAAGAGACGAGATGACATACCGAGCCCAGTCTTTTAGTTCCTGACTAAAAAACCAACGGCGCTGTTTTTGTTGGCGCCACTAAGAGCTAGACGAGAGGGGGAAGCGGCAAAAGAGGGAGCACAAAGCGCGGAGGACTGCTGAGTTACTGAGTGCATCAGCCATTCTGAGACCCCATCACATCATCTTGTCGTCCAATGTTGCGGCACATCGCTCTCTGCATGCCACGCACAGACTTTCTGTCCTATACTCGTACGCTGAAGCGACAAGGTACAGGTATCGATCCCCCGGCTTTTCAAATCACGGCTCCAATATCGCTTAACGTTACAAGTCCATAATATCCCGAGAAAAACGCAAGGATCAATCGACAAGCCAAGCACGAATTTCCCCAACATGGGGATTCATCCCATCAGCCTTGGAAATTGATCATTGATGCAAAACCACAACATCCTCTTCCCCCTTGAATCCATATCCATATCCCTCTCCCTAGAAAGGGGGGTCTTGTTTGACACGAAAAATAGAGTAAAAAACTTTGCTAGTGACCCTTCTTGACTCGTTTGTTCCGTTCCGCTTGTAACAAACTACTGCAAGGGACGAGTGCGCCTCTGATTGGTCTAAAAGGGCCATTCACTGCGCCAAGTTTGCAGTGTGCCAGCTGTCAGGCGTCGAAAATGTCATCGAAATGGGGGCAAAAAAACAACCAAGAAAAAAAGGGGGACCAGAAAAAACAGCCCGCGCGGTGGGTTTAGCTTTGGCTTGAGGTTATCGACAGTCATGAAACAAGCCATCGTGTTTTGAATTCTTTCTTCTTTGTCGGAAGCAGCGGATGAAAGAATAGAGGATATCCGTACACTACAGATTTTAGTAGGGCCTTCTTTGGTCGAAACAGCGCCACGGCGCTTCCTCCTTTGTGAGTAAGCCCAATCATTTGCATTTTCTTTGCGCCTTTGTTTCTTTCCATTTCTGCAGGCTTTTTCTTGTTTGCAGTGGAGGTGTCTCTTGCTTAATCATAATGTTACTGAGTCTTTTCTAGCCAAGGTCTAGGTCTCAAAAGTTGGTCTGGTTACAGTTGATCGGCGTTAACAATCGAGAACGATTTCTTCTGCCGCGTTCCTGATGATCGGGGGAAGATCCGCTTGCAGTGCCGAGGCGGTTTGAGTTGTCAAGCTGCATTTTCCTTCTAGACGAAGATCCCTCCCTCCTCCCCGGTCTCTTTTCTACCAGGGCTCCCTGGTCCAGCCTTTTCGCATCACGTTTTCATTGATTGCGATTCGTCTCAAGATTAGATTAAGTCATTTCAGAGCCTTGTTTGTTGGAAATAAATGAGCCCTGCCATAAAGTTTGAGAACATCCCCGGTTCAGTTCTTCCAGGATCTCAATCTGATTCTTCCTTCCTGGCAGTACAGTAATGCAATGTCGCCTTGTTTCGTAAAACCCGCCCAGGGACTTCTTGGAAGCGGGGAACGCCAAGAAGATGGCCGCGCGTAACAAGACCCTGTCCGATGAAACGATGGAACGAATCAGTGAAAACTGACATGATGGTATCTACAGTATTGAGTCTGCACGCACGGTACAACTGTCAAAAAGATCACATGGTCATAACACAGAGATGTCAAGTTTTTGAAGTGCGTCTGAGCTTCTGGTGCACGAACCATGGACCATGTCACCACAATTTACTGCACACATAACAACGTGGACCTGCATGGCTTCTCTGAAACAGCCGCTTCTGCTGCCTTCCTAACGTGGCGCTGGTTTCCGACTTGATGACTGTCAGATTGATTACCGATTGCTTTTTACCTTCCTGTAGGAGCGCACTCATCAAAATCTAAGGATTTTCACTCAATGCAGTATGAGAAAAGAGAGTGTCGTATTATGATTGCCTATTGCTCGTGACGAGATTAAGCGATGCGCTTGGTTGATCTTCTGATCGCGGTGTAGATCATCTAGTCAGCCACAGCGTTGTCATGCTGACCCAAAGGAAATGAAATGTTCGTATTTTTGTGTTGAGGCTGACGGACTATCTGAGGCCTCAAATTAATATTGACGCCATTTTTTGAGTTGGGAGCGTTGTAGGGTAGGATCATCTGGATGTACGTAAGGTGACGGTACATGCTTAATATGAGTAAATATTAACTGGTGATACTTTAGATGATTCAAGCTAATCGAATGAATGGCCTTTACTCCCTGTTGGTGTGCTTGAAGTGTGGCTGTCTGTTGAAGCATTGCCTTTGGTTGACATGCAGCGTCGATATTGCCAACGCATTTCAATGTTGTGGAATTAGGAAGCTCAGGTTTACATCTTCACAGCAGCGCCGTAGTCAACTATCAGATAAGGCTATTGTACCGTGCTAAAGTCTGCTTATCTGTTAGCGCAGCATCAATGCGCTTATCGATAACCTTCGTTCCCTGGTAACCCCGTGGAATGCAGACCACCTTCAGCGCCTCATTCGCCAACACCCAGCTGTATTGAAACCTCTTACGTCACCATTTACATCGATACATTTCTAACACCGAGCTTGAGATTATTTCAATGATTGATGATTTATAATCTCGTATCGGCGCAAGTCGTGTAGCAACCCTTCATGATTGCATCTCAAGGTCATACGAAACCTGTCAATTCGGCGGTCGAGCAACGTTGTCTGAGCGATTCGCTGTCAAGCCATGATATACGGCTGTGCCATCATATTGTGTCGCATCCGGGTCCTTTTGTAATACCTATCAAACTGAATCAATTAGTGAAGGTTAGGAACATCTCACTCTTAATCACTTGGCGCCGAAATCCCACGCCCGTCGGATCCGGGGTTGGAATGAAGCTCTAGATCGAGTGTCGTAGACAGTGACATTCCTCGTTAACTCGGAAACAGTTACTCCGGATTCCATACGATTCATATAAGCGGCGTCCGGAGAAGTATTGGAATTGCCAAGAGCACTGCCACTGAACTGTGAGTCTCGCATGATGTCGGTATCTGAAGCTGGTCTCGGCCTCGTTCAACTGCGGTTCTTTGCGAACCAGCGCATCGTAGCATACCTCTACGTCAACTTGGAGTCATAATCTTTATCGTGTGTTGAGTGAAGCAATGCCATGAAAGAAGGGAAATGCCATTTGAGAGTCAAAGTATGAAGACGCTTGGCGATGCAGAATAATTTCTCAACAAAAAACTACGGTCGGGTTATCAGGGTTAATCAGCGCTGACTGTGGTAATGCAAATGAAAGGTAATGGTAGCTTGATGGAGTCTGCGTAGCTTTGATAACAGCAACAGAAGAGAGAAACATGCCTCTTGTCTTTACTACGGCGACATATCGCCCCCGGGCTGCTTGTCGAAACCTCATATTCAACAATGAAATTCAATAATCACCCTGGGAATTTAGTTGTCAAGAATATGTTATGAGATTCTCGGCTGCTCAATTGAAACCAGCGGAACCTTTCTCTCTAGTGCCCACCAGTCCGTGATCGGGATTTGACATCATTTGACATGAACTGTAATATTACATACTGATATAGGCGTTTGAAGCCAGTAAAAAGTACAAGAATTCATTTTCTCCAAGATGAAATTCAGGATCTTGACCAAATACAACAACTCCAATCAGCAAGCCCATTATCACAACTGCGTCATTTAGGATTTGTTGCTGTACAGCGTGCATTCACTGGGCCAATGAAGTGCCGGAAATGGTGATGACAAAGCTGTGAAAGTGAATGTAACACGTCAGACGAGATCCTCACACGCGTTACCATCAACTCCAAAGCATCTTCACCATCGCACGCCCTTTATCAATTGAGACAGCTCTAATACCATACTCACTACAATAATGTCTAATGCTGGGGTCACGAAATCACAAAAGCCCAAGCGAAAGGGCCGACCTCGGCCTTTGCCTCCGGATGTCACGGCGCGGAACTTGGCAATTGAGAAACAGCGTCGCGGAGAAATGAACGAGAACTTCCTGGTAAGTCACTGACAAATATCTTTATCAACATTTGAGATGTGGCTAATGCGCGATTGCTGTAGGAACTAGCCCGCATGCTCCCCAACATTGCCTCCGCACGGCGACTCACAAAAGTGCTCATCGTGAACAAAAGCATCGAGCATGTGAGACAACAGCGAGAGCTGTGCCTGGCAGCAGATCGCGATATGCAAGATTTACTTGCCGAGAATCGTCGCTTGGTAGCTCAAATTAATGCAATACGTGTTCAGGTGAATGGACCAGGGGTGGTACCCATGGAGGCAAAGCCAGTGACGGAAACGATGAAGCAATTGGCGGAGACGAAGAATCAAGTTTTTGGAACCTTTGCAGCTGGTTTCGGCGATAAATGGGTTGAGAAAGCCTCGCAGTCTCAGACCCAGACCCAGGCAGATGCAGCACACATTATTTCGCCCAGCGATATTCGTCCAACGGCTTCTCAGCAGACCAGCTTTACGGCTTCATCAACGGGTCTTGCATCAGAAATTGACCCCGTTGTACCTCCAACGCTATCGAATCAAGACTCTGGATTGGCCTTAAACACAGGCTTCGGTCCAATAGATGAAATGCCCCTCCCTGAAGAGACTTATGTATCAGGCGACACCTTTCTGGCAGAGCCATTGTTGATACCGGATTCATACACAGAGGGAATACCGAACTTGGATCCAATTCCGTGGATGACCGAAGTAGACGTGGATATGGCATTAGGAAGGTATCAGGGTGGGTTTGAGAATCCAGGCATGCTGAATTGTATATAGTCAAAGTCTTCGTGTTATGCTACTATCAAATCTAACTATTGTAATTAGAACTGTTTCATAACTTCCTCAATAGCATCTCGGCTCTGGAGCTCGTTTTGCTTAAACGCTTCAAGCGCTTCGTAAAGTCCCTTCTTTGTGATAGGGTCGGCGGCGATAGCTTCTTCAAGAGCCGCACCGTTGTTGGCCAGGTAATCTATTTCAGTTGATGGAAGCTTGCCGTTCCAGTTCGACCCAGCAAGAGGGTCAGTCTTGGCCAAATGAGTGACGCGTTGTGAAGGCCCAATACCTTCATTCGGAGACTCCATGCCCGGTGGTGGATTCTCTTCTGCATCGAGAAGGGATAGCTGCAGAAGGATGTCCTCAGGGACAGTAACGTGGTCGCAGCCGAATTCTGCCATAGCCATGACCTCTCGTGGCGATATGAAGCTAGGACATAAAGTCAGTTCTCATTCATCTAGCTCCGCTGGAGTATACTGACCTCGCAGGCTTTAGAAGCGGTTGAACACGACCAGATTCCTCTTTAAGTCTTCTGTAGACCTGTTGGATCTGCACAATCCTTGATGACATGGGATGCTCAAGAGCAGGATCCTCAACATCAGGCCACTGTTTACGATCGGCATGAAACCACGGGACTACGGGTTCAGTTAGAAGGTCCCTTGGTAAAGCAATTCACTCTGTAAATAGGACTCACAATTGTAGTAAGGACTAATCGAGAGCGTGCCCGCTTGACTGGCTGCAATAGCCTGGACGACAGAGAAGAGGGAAGTACCCAAAGTCCGAATACCTTCCTTGAGAAGAATGGGACTTGCGTTGAGTGCAGGTCCAGTCGATGGAATCTTGATACAGATGCGGTCCCTCGAAATGCCCAGCTTCTCAAATTCATGTGCATAAGAGCGAGCTTGGGCCACGACCTTCTCAGTGTCGTAGGCGTGGTTGGCTGAGACTTGGAGAAGGACACGGCCTTGAAGGTTGTCAATGTTTTTGGCGCAAAGGAGGGCGCTCTATACAAGGGGACAGATAGTGAGTAAGCTGTCGGTTTACTTGATAGATGGCACACACCATCCGGTTAAGAATAACCTCCCATCCTTCGTCTTTGCCTTCCTTGACTGTTTGGAGGAATAGGTCATGATTCTCGGGAGAGATCATCTGCTCGTATACCAGACGCTGGTTGCTTGTCTGATCATGTGGTTTGAATGGCAGGAAGCGTCTTGCTTCTGCTGGGTCCATACAGTCAATGTCGATTTTGACTGTTGTCTCCGTGTTAGAAGGCGCTAGATGAAGGTGTGTGTTGAGGAAGACGTACCTTGCTCTTGAAGTCTGTCAAGCCAAGTAGTTCTAACCATTGTTACGGATGTTTGCTATACCAAAGTGGTGCGAGGAGTAAATGATGAGATGAGAATTAGAATGAGAGAGAGCAGCTTGTATCTTTATACACAAAAGACATCGAGGGACCCTACTTCGGCTGATGGAGGGATAAGACGGTACGTACATATAATATGCGCTAATGCAAGGACTGTACAGTAACCTCGCGATCGCCGCGAATCAAGTTACGAGTTGTAAATGTTACTGTACAGTCGTGGACTTTGCCAAGCGATGCAACTGTACAGTTTCATGTAGCGGTGCAGTTGCAATGGATCGTCAGAGATGTGTGATCAATAATATGCACAGGTGGCATAGAAAATCACTCCATTATCAAAGTTGACTTCGGATTTGCACGGGCACTTACGTAGATCCTTGGATGAGTAATGAGAGCAATCAATATCAAATTAGAGCCACCTTAGGACTAAGTTTACAAAGCACTAATACCTCCATCAACCACTATGTCGGCTCCAGTGATGTAGCTGCCAGCCTTACTGACCAAGAGTATAATAGCACCCGTGAGTTCCTCCGGCTTACCCATACGCCCAAAAGGCGTGCGCTTAGACCAAATCTCTCTATGCTCAGCCAACCCATCTCCTTCATTTAAAATAGTATCCATGTAACCAGGACTGATGCTATTTACCCGAATACCATGCACAGCCCATTCAGCAGCCAGAGAACTCTTCATGGACAGAACAGCTGCCTTAGCAGCATTGTAGTGAACTTGAGGTTGGGGAAAATTGACAATGTGACCAGAGATACTCGCCATCAAAATGATCGAACCACCGGCTCCTCGGTCTGCCATAGACTTTGCTACGGCTTGTGTAACGAGGAAAGCACCGGTTGTGTTGACGTCAAGCATGGTTTGGAATTGCTGAGGGGTAATGTCGAATGCGCGCGAAGCAAATGCGATGCCCGCGAAACAGAGACATATGTTGACCGGCCCAATAGCTTCCTCAGCATTTTTCACGGATTCAGTGACAGATTTGGGGTCCGTCACATCGACAATGAAGAATTTGATCTTTGCTTCAGGAAACTCGGTTTGGAGCCTGGTAACGGTCGTTTCGCCTGCATCAAGGTGCAGGTCAAAGATGGCTAGACCCGCAAGGCCGTGCTCGAGTAAGGCTCTGCAAGCTACTGAGCCAATGTCTCCGGCGCCGCCAGTAATGATGGCATTGCCGGTGATGGCGAAGCGAGCTGCAGCTCTTTCAACAGGCGTGTCGCTGTGGTTTGCAGGCTTTGGGGGTGCAGTCTTGGAGCTGGCTGAACCATCGCTGAATTGCATTGACGGTGGGGCACGAGATCGGAGTTCAGAGCGTGCAACAGACATCTTGGTAGTAGGTGTATAGACAATTGAATGGATGTGCGGAGGGAGTTGGTGGTGCACAGTCCAGAATGTTCGCAATTCGCGAATCAAGAGGCAATCATTATATATCCAGCTCCTCAAGAATTGTAAGCAAGCAAACCCGTGACTTCATCCATCTATCCTCCGTCACACTTCGTTGCGTCGTAAGTTACAAGTGTTACTGTACAGTAACCTTGCAGATCCCAGGGGTGGCCTGGAGGCACCAGCCAATCAATTGTAGGAGTTACTGTACAGTACATGCATTAGTGCTCACTGTAACTCACTAAAGCATCAGTCCTCCAATAGCGACAAACGAGAGCTTCATCTTCCTTATCAACAGGTTTCTTGATACGTCGCCTAGGTAAGGAAGGATTGACGGAGTAACTATGAGATTGAATAATACTTTTATTCACTCAAGGATAGTGTAATGCGTAAGAAATTTGCAGAGTGGTCTCACTGGTTCAATGACGTTAATGAGCATGGGTATTTGTGCTATAGAGAGAGACTGTCCACATCATCCCCCTCCAAGATAAAACACGTAAAACGGAATGAATGTCCTTATATCCATATCTCCATCCCTCGGAGCACGGTTGCCTAGATATCGTGTGCAAGCTTATTTGAGTCGAGTCTCAGGCCTTGTGCCCGAGATCACTTGACAAGCTCCCATTCCTCGCCAGCATCAGTGTTTTCAGTAACTATGGCAGCGCTGTAGTTGAGATTACCGCTCTGAGCAAGGAATCTGTTCTTGAGCTGACCGTAGTAAAGACGACCGCTATCCCCACCAAGGATTAGCATGTTGTGGTTGTTGACACTGACGTGCTGGGAGTGGTTGCCGACAGCAGCGGTCAAGGTAATAGGATCCTTGTTGATAATGACAGTTCCTCTGTTGCCGGTTCCCTCCTGGCCATCAAGGTGGATGATGAAACGGGTTCGACTCTTGTCGCTGGCCCAGATCATCGGTTGCTTTTCATCAGCAAGAGACTTGTCGTGGGTCTCGTCGAACAGTGTATAAGAGCTGTACGGTGCCACAGTCCAGAAGTAGTCTGGTCGTGACTTTGACCGGATGTAGTACCTTTCAAGAATTAAGTATATATATCATGAAGATTAACAAGCTGTTCAGGTGAAAACTCACGAGTCACCGCTGCGAACATCAACCCTTGAAGGTTGAACATATGGCATGGCCAGCTTGTTGTTGTAATCAGAGATCAGAAACCATGATGTTTCCGCATCCATTGACGGGACAAACTTCCAAGGTATCTCGAACATATTGTTTGGGCCCCCTACGAAAGCGGTGAGGCTGTAAAAGTCCGGAGAAATCCGTTTGACTTGGTTCGCCAGCGATGATTCAGAAACATTGCGCCACCATTTGTCAATGGTTTCACCGTCTGGCGCAAACATCATCCATCGATAGTTCAGACCGACCGTGTGGGGCTATACAAAGACGTTAGATTGCTTGGAGTTCCCATGATATTTTTCAGGATATAACGCATACCGGGGTGAGGAACATGTAGTGGACCATGATGGGAGTATTCTTGCTTTGGGATATTTGGCTATTGTGTGTGGTAGTTTGAGTTTGTGATTGAGATGAAGATAGAAACGAGTCTGGGGGCTGGGTCTTCTTTATATGCAAGTCTGTAGCGGTAGAACCTCTGAGTTGGAATTTTAAATGATAATCGACCTTAAGGTATTGTTGCCAATAGGTGATAGGTAGACATAATAGTGTTGCACCATCGAGTGAGGCCAGCCAATCGCCCTCTCTGTGAGTAGTTTGAAATCATGTTTGTTCCCATCAATGCACCGAGTTTGGATGCCTGCATCAATGTTTCAAATGAGGCATGCCCGAGTTGAATGTGGCCAGCTGAAATGCCATTCGCATGGCATGGATACTAAGAATGCAAATGCATCGCAATGTCAAGGAACGTAGCAGGGTTGCATGGTCGGCGTTATGGATATGCATTGAAACCACCAGGTCTCCAGTTGAAACATTACATGGAGTGTGCCAACGACGAAGTGGTCAGATGTAGACCAAGCTTCGTTGCTTAGTTCAGTTTCTCAGAACCGATGCCTACCGATCTCTCCAGAACGTCATTCACGTGTAAGCTTGTGCAGCCTCTCTGAATGAGGGGTATCTTGATGACGCCCGCTGATGGTCGAGGAGAAACCAAAAGAGCGATCGGAATTACCAAGAGTAAGCCCGAACCATCCAACAGGTCCCTTACATTGGCGATCGCTCCATGTGATTGGCCACGTCGGAACAAACACAAGTGAAGATCAAAGCGATCAGTCTTGGAGGAAAGAGGCGCTTCTGCACGTCAATCAGTCAAGGAAGATATAGGTTGTCTCAGCCATGCCCCGCGTGACGGCAGCCCCGAAGGCCCGTTCCTAGCGGCTGAGGATCATACGTCGATCTCTATGTCGATCATGCGCATGTCCCATGCAGGATACATTATTGCCCTATAAAGAGAGGAACTTTTGAAGCATCTGTCTCATCTGCGTACAAGTCTCCCAAGAGAGTAATGATATCAGAGTCAGGCTAGCTGAGAAACATATGCATACCGCTTGGATATCCATGCATCTAATTGCATTCCACAATGATGCTATAACGACGTAAACCACCGCAATCAAGACATTGACTTCTATAATAGGAACCTCCGCCATCAACAAGGGAAGTGTGCTCGGAGTTCATGGTTGCAGGGTCCGACTCCCCTGTAACAAAGTTGCCCCTCATCGAGATTTGGATCATATCATTATGTACAGAAGCAACACAGTCTACGCAAATACAGATCAGTTGGAAGAAGGGACTAAGCATATGCACCTTCAACACACGTATCAGTATCCTCCTGCATTCCATCACCAATTTGTTCTTGACCATGCTCCGCCAACCTTCCAAGTGGCTTGAGGCCTTTCCCAGGTGAAACCAGTACTCTTTCATCTAACCAGTAACGTCCGTTGATGGCGATGATATTCAAAACAGATCCATATTTTAATGTCTGCAGATGAAATTCAACCGACAATGTTAGCTACTATTGGACGCAAGGAAACCATCGGTTTGAGGTAGCTGCATGTGCACAACTCCAGATGCAGTTCGCGAGTCCAGTATGACCAACGCAGACTTTTTCAGCTGACCAGGGTTGTTCTTAAATCGTGGAAGGGATCACTGAAGCGGCCGCCGAACAATTGTTGCCACTTTTACATACGCCAGTTTATTGGCAGCATCGACGACTAGAGCCACTCTATTATCGGAATGCGACGACACTTACCTTGATGAGATCTGAACTGAGGAAAATGGATATCTTTATGTGAAGATTGTTAAAGACAATAGAGATCTTGTTGACAGAAAGATTGCTTGTTTGCACTCTGAGCAATGCACAAACTCATCAAACTTGCAATCATCTCACTCGAATATTAACTAATTTGTTGAAGTACGATGGTTCTGCTTGCATATCTGACAGCCCTCCCTCTTGTGCTTCTGTGTTCTTCAACGGAAACGTCTGTGAGGACACATTGTATGCCCTACTGATTACAAGATCAAAGAGAGAACTTGTGTATATGAGAACAAGGCTAACTGTCCGGTTGGCACCACTTACAAAGATGGATGCTGCTGGATAAAGCCGCAAAACGAACTGATTTATCCCAGCGACGGCAAATTCAATGGTAAGGTTTGCGTGTTCAAGGCCGTGCCTACGTGCCAGGATGGATCCTATTCCGATGGAAAGTGCATTCTCTCGCAAACTCCTTATTGCACCACTCCCGGGGCCATCTTCAACGATGATCACTGTGTCCTGGAAGAGCGGGCATATTGTCCAGACTCTGTCCTGAGCGGCAATAGATGCATCTCCTCCAGAGTGTCCGAAGGACACCCATAGAGTTGGTGGAACGTGTGTATCGGTTGAGTCACCGAAGTGTCCCCCGAATCTGACGCCTAGTTGTGGTCTCTGTATCTCGAGCACTCCACTCAATTGTTAACGGGGTACGAGTTTCGATGGAATAAGATGTGTTGTTGGCAAGACTCAGCAATGTTATACTCTAAACACGTACCCGCCTGGTGGTGCCGCTGGATTGCCTGTTAAGGTAGTGAGCTAAAGAATGTCAGCTTGGACCACAATTTTGAGCTTATGTATCTTCCTCCCGTAGCTCTGACAATTGGTAGGACACTGCGAGAGCTAATGTGGTTAGTTTCGATAGATCCTGATGAAAGCCTTTGTCAATCAAGTCACCATAAGTCAGACTTCATAGCCAAAACATGCACATTGAAATCAAATCGTGAAGTTAAACAACAGAATTCATATATATTGTAATATTTACATATTCCTTGTTATATATATCCAAGGTTTCCTCCTCTTAGTCTTCAGACTCGCTTAAGCGGTAGCACCGTTGAAGGCAAAAGCGTTGGGGCTGCCGCTGAGGCTGCCAGTGATGCGGCCGGTGGTGGCAAGAGACTTGATGCGGTTGGAAACGGCAGCAGGGGTGGAAAGACCCTCAAGAACCTGGAGGTAGAGAGCAAGACCGGCAACGTGAGGGCAAGCCATGGAGGTACCGCTGATGGTGTTGGTAGCGCTGTTGGAGGTGTACCAGGTGGACAGAATGTTGACACCAGGACCGAAGACGTCGACACCGGCGCCGTAGTTGGTGAAAGAGGCGGTTCGCCAGCTGGAGTCAGCGGCAGCAACAGTCAGAGCGTTGGGAACGTTGGCAGGAGACTGGCCAGAGACGGGAAGAGGACGGCCGAGGTCATCACCGTTACCGGCAGCAACAACGGAGAGGACACCAGAGCTGTAGGCAGCGTTGATGGCAGAGGTCCAAGTCTGAGAGGCGGGACCACCGAGAGACAGGTTGATGACAGAGCGGCCAGCACGTCCCTTGGAGGTGATGTCGTTGACAGCCCAGTTGAAACCAGCGAGGATAGTAGATGTGGAACCAGAAGCACCGGCAAAGACCTTGACAGAGATGACGTTGGCCTGTTAATAGTAAGTATAAAGTTCAGATCACGTTGTAGCTCATGTGGGGTATGGTTGTACTTACGCGCTTGGCAACACCGTAGGTGTTGGAGGCAATGGTACCAGCAACGTGGGTACCGTGACCCAGGGTGTCAGTGTGGGCACCACCAACAGCGTTGTAACCGAGAGAAGCACGGCCACCAAAGTCGGCGTGGTTGACATTGATACCGGAGTCAACGACGTAACCGTAAGAACCGGCACCGGCAGTGGTATCGTAGGTGTAGGTGCTGCCACCGGGAGTTCGGCGGGAGATGGCAGCAAGACCCCAGGGAGCGTTGCTCTGTGTGGTCAGAGCACGGTCAGAGAGAGGCTCAACCTTGAAGTCGAGGGTGACAGTGTAGTCAGGCTCGACGAAAGCAACCTCGGGGCTCTTCTTGATTTCATCAATGGTAGCGTCGTCAAACTCGCCAGAGTAGGCGGCCCAGTTGCTGATGTTGAACTTCTTCTCAACACCAGAGGTGTCACGCTTGCTGAGGCTGCGGCGGTGGACGTCGCTGACCCAGGCCATGTGCGCCTCGACCTTGGCCTCAGCAGCCTCAGGCTTGAGGGTGATGATGTACTTGTCAGGCACGGCAGTGAGTTCCTGTCGCTTCTCGGTGGGAGCGGCGAGGACTGCGGGCAGCAGAGCTGCAAGACCAAGAGCGATACGGCGGAAGCTAGTCATTGTGAAGATTGAACAGTGAGAGACAAGGTGAGAAGAGGCTGTGGTGGATGAGGATAGTAAACTCCAACATTGTGGTGATAGTCGAGTGTATTTATACAACGAGTCAAGATATCTTAGTAGACTTGATGTTTAACGCAATCAGGTCCAATCATTGCTATCATCAACGTTGTTGCTTGCGTGATAGCGATTGAGTTGGAAACCTGGGGATTGGAGGCCATTCAGCTTCCTAAACCGTCACGGCGGCCGAGCTGTCCGAGTAAGGAAAGTGATAATGGACTGTATGTATAGTATTGAGCAAAAGTGCCTGTGCCAAGTCCGACTTGTCTGAAGTTAGCCTCCAAATATCTTGGCCAGGGACCTAGCAGGATCCTCTTTACCCCACGGTCATCTACCGGCGCTTACATTGGATGGATGAGGCTTATCGGCGTGGCGTAACGTAAAGATAGATTAAACTTTGCTTTGGATATGATTGTCGAAACAAAAATAGGTGATCTTCGTTTAGATCTGTCCATCTTCAGGGGTTAAAAACGGCTGAATACAGGGCTTGATCTGTGTGTTCAGATTAGGATAGATTGAGAGGCGGGGTGAATATGTTGTCATCACATCTTATCACGTCTAGTCTGTCCAATCCTTCCCGTTGCTATTTCTCCGAGTAGTGAGCTTCGCGAGTAATCCGAGTATCGGAGCCTCGGCGACCCCCGCTATCTCTCTGCATCACCGCTATCTTTCTCGGAGCAGTTGGACATAAGAGGAAAGGTGGTCCGTCTCCCTCGTGCGGGAGGTTCCCCCATGTATGGTAAGCAGACTGCCGATCCAGGTAAGGGACCAATATCACGCATAGTGATGGGATGAATTGATCGGCAGTAGAGGAACAAAACCAAGACTGTGACCCCTGATCCTTTGGGTCGAGTACTCAGCCTAACGTGCTCGCGTGATTCGGGGGCATTTCCAATACGGGAATATGCTAAGGTTCTTATGTTTGAACTAGCAGTATGCTTAGTTTATGCATGCGCCATCCCTTGTCTAGCGTTGTGCAGTCTGACAGGGGTAAGGCTGAGGTTCCGCGAATCAAGACAAGACGCTTGATCGCTATCTCGGCATCTGGGATTAATGGCCAATTGTTTGCGATGTCGACCACTTTGTGCGCCTTTCGGACGATTAAATGCTGTTAAGCCCGTTAAATTGGAGTACTGTCTAGATAAGCAAATGCAGGCCTGCCTTATGTACCGGTCATGTCTCACTCTTTCTAGCGAGCTTCTCAATCAAGCCACGAATGCGGGTACCTAAGATGCGATCGTCGGCCCGGCATTCACTAATGAAATGGAAGGATGGTCATTAAAGCTCCTACGCTTTGACCGCTAGTGATAGCTTCATTTTCGATGGTGCTGTAGATCACTTCGTGTAGTCTATTAATGCCAAGACTACCGTTCAGTATAGGTCGTGAATGACTCAGATGTCTCATTTTATCTCTCATTTGTCTGCAGGTCTTTTTGATCTTGATGTCCAACCCTTGCTCGCGATACCCGTCTCCACTTTGAAAGGCATGTCTAGGGTCTGAAATGTCTCCATCACCGATGACGAAATTCGTCTCCCTGTCTGTCGAGATGTGAAGCCTGTATTATTGAAGTTGATATAAACAATGTCTCGTGAGTTCTTGGTGTGACATCCAAGACACTGGGACCTGCATAGGGGCACTGCAATCCTACACAGTTCCTGAGCCTAGGCAGCTGAGGTCTGACTGCTGACTGCTTCCTGTTGGGCCACCTTCCTAAAATAAGCACCAAGAGTCTCGTATAGTTGCCCGCTGAGGTTACTGTGAGGCTGGTGAGACGTAGTGGTTGTGTTGCAGTGACAGTTACTCTCTTGGCAACTATCCTCGCCATCTGCTTGATAATGGGTGGCAGTCTACAAAACACTTTCCTTACTTGTAATAGTACAGACGATTAGTTCGTATATGCAGTGAATGTCTTCAAAGTTGCGATAAGTGATATTTTCGCTCTGGAGAATTGGTTTGGTGGCTTACTGGTATACTCTCAGCTGCCTTGACAGGTTATCGGAAGAGGATATAACAATGCCACTTTAGGCAGGAGGTTTGCCATGTGCGTGTACCTCTGCTTACTTGGGTATTCGAGAAGATAGATTGCGGGGTAAACCTCTAGGGTAATTTATCATTATCTTACGCATTGTTTTTGTATCTCCGGTGTATCGTTCGATGGTTGAGAAATGAGGTCTCCTATAGGAGAGGAGTCGAATAGATCTATTTTGATGACTTGAAATGTGCAAAGTTAACGAATCGTAGCTCAAAGCATTTTCTGCTGGAACAGAAATTGTATCTCTTGGTCTTTCCCTCTTGTGACTCAAAACAAGAGGGAAAGCCATTAACCTGTGTAAAAGTTGATTGATGTGGTGCTTTGAGAACTTTGAGGCTCGTTTGAGTCGTAAGACAGTCTGTTCTAAAATCGCTTGTTTCTTCCACTGTAATCTAATAATTCTATAGCGCTAGACTGTAGTTTTTGTGACTGAAACTGGTATTTGTTTTTCAATTTTCACTGAATGCTTGTGTTTTGCTCGTCTTCTAAGCCTATCCATCGTGATGAAAATCGTTTAAACTCCACCAAAGACACAAAATCTCGAGAGCCTTTTCTAACGCATGTTTCGTAACTTACCAAGGCACACCAAGCAATAAACAGATTCTCGGGTTTGTCTTCTTCCTCTCGGCGACTTACTAAGGCAGCTTCATGCGGCGCACCATAATTTTACCCCAGATTTCAGTGTCAAAGCTTGCTGATCTGTCGATGTAGGGTAGCATCTTACTCAGCTGTCAGCAAATGACGCTGCTAAATACCCTTGGCTTTCCGAAAAACCTGCTGACACGAACAGATCAACTTGTACGTCATAGAGTTGTCTCGACTTACATATTCACCGAGCCGTCCGCGGAGACATTGCACAATATTACACCGCACGAAATAATTTGGTAAAATGCCGTCCCTTAATAGTTGGTATTGGAAGTTCCTCGAGAACTATGTTTATGCTGTCCCAGAGCCTCCCCCACGCAAGCGCACCAAACCCATGCAGGTTTTGTGTGTGGGACCGCCGAGGTCTGGAACCGAGTCTCTTCAAACGGCCCTTCTGAAACTTGGATATGATCATACTTATCATGGCTGGGATATCGTTTATGAGAACCCCCCTGCTGCATCAAAGTGGGTTCGCTTGTGCCGAAAGAAGTAAGTCATCGGTCCAGCATGGGTCTGACATCTCGGTTGACGGTCCCTCTCAGATGGTTCGGTCCCGTTGATGGAAATACGAACATTACCAAGGAAGACTTTGACGAAGTTCTCGGACATTGCACGGCTGTAACAGATGCCGCAGCTTCCGTCTTTGCGGCTGAACTCATTGCCGCGTATCCCGATGCCAAGGTTGTCCTTAATCACCGCAAAGACCTGGATGCGTGGCATGACAGCGCTATCAAGACTTTGCTCAGTGTCTGGAATAGCTGGCCCATCTGGGTGCTGTCATGCCTTGGCAAGGAGCTGTTTTGGGTATGGCATGTCTATAGGCGTTTCATGTGGCCTGGTCTGTTCCGGGCCTTGGACGGCGACATTAATACTGGAATAGAGAGGAATGGAAAATGGGTTTACAAAGGCAAGACTGAAAATTCTCTCGATAAGGCGAGAGTCCGCTAACATCTCAACTAGAACACTGCAACATGATCCGAGGCCTGGTTCCCAAGGAGAGACTCCTCGAGTGGACTGTTAACGACGGCTGGGAACCGTTGTGCAAGTTCTTGGACAAGCCTATCCCCGATGAACCATTCCCTCATGTTAACAAAGCTACTGGTTGGGATGATCGAGTAACTGAAACCAGCAAGCGATACTTGTGGAGTGCTCTACCTGGCTTGACAATCGCGACCACTGTTACAGTTGGCCTAGGGGCTGTTGCTTACAAGGCTTTGTACTAAGATGACCCGTGCCAACAGCAAGATGGGAGTGTGGTAAACCCTTCGCAGAAATATTTGTCGGGATAGTCTGAGGCGAGGCGAACAGGCAAAGTTTAGATTTGGTGAAGCGATGTCTTTTCTTTTCCTTCTTTTTGCGGGAGTACCAACCCCCTTTGAGTATATGAGAATCATAGCCGACCCTCGATGAAGTAAAGTAAACATAATATCATCTTTCTATAACATTGGTAGAATCTGGTTCCAACTCCCAGAATCTAGCATGTCTGTGTTGTCAAAGGCTGTCATGTATAGTATAGTGACCAATAGCATTCTCCATCCTAGGACTCGCCTAATGAGACCATTGGCTGGTTGAACAATATCGTCATCTATAGGCCGGTCCAGTTCCTGCTCCCGATTGAACTTTAACCTGTTAAGACTCAACGTCCGGATCTAGCTCGTAAGAGCGTCTGGCCTCTACTTACATCATGTTTTTGTCTGGGGGGTTCAAAGAATCTCAGTTCTGCTTCCGTCAGCATGTCCATCTTCGGTAGTCGGCAATTGGAGTAGATCTTACCTAACGCTATCTCTGAACCGTTGTAGTCCTTGTCTAGCCAAATGGCATCGATTGGTATCAGTCCACCAAGGCTCGGGTCTTCCTTCAGGTTTTCGATAAGCGACTTGTTGATTCCACATGATACCGCCAGTGCGATAAGTATTTTCCGAAACTCCTCTCGTGTAGGCTCACCAGGATCTTCGAACTCCCAGCGATAATTGTCCTGCGTTTCTATATACCCACGATACCATCGGAGAAATTGCGAGACACTCGCCTCTATACCCATTGGTTTGTTGGATCTGAGGAAATCGGCGATGTGCTGTAAATGAATCGTGTCACTGAAAAGACTGAACTTTGCGCAACGAAGTTCGCGTTGTAAGCATCGATGCCGAAGCCAAGACTCAAGCACAAAAAGCACACCTATCACGTCTTCTCGAAACCGAAAGAGTTCTTCGGCAGTGGTACCCAAGGGCCCCTTACCAACTACGTCACCGTTCTGGAGTACCTTTTTACAGACATTGACAAGCTGTTGACAGTGACACTCCGAGTCGACCTCAGGATCGGGCCAAAATGATTGAAGAGGGCATTTACCATGGCTAGAGCTGTAGGACGGGAAAATTAGACCCAAGAGATGGTGTTCATCCGCTGTCTCATTCGTTCCAGGCTCTAGTTCATCCTTGATTGCAATATCGGCACTGATACAGAGAGCTTCAAAAACACCATTTAGGTTAATTTGACTGCGAGGAAATATCTCTGGTATGGCTGCAGAGAAGTCCGCAAATATAAAGGCAAGCAATGTCTCCGAGCTTCCAGAAAGAGGAATTGAGAGAGGGTCACGCCGTTGATGATGTTTATGGACGATATCCTTAGAAGAGCAGTAAGTTCAGTGTCATTTAAGTGCCCACGATAATCGTACTCGGCCGCATATGTCAATGTCATGAAGTACATCGGCTTCTACAAGACGGTGGAACTCGCCAAAAGCCATGCGCTGTTCCTCCACTGTACCGGACGCCACGGGTATAGGGACTATCGAAAGGGAACGATGCCCTTGGCTTACTTCTCGACTAAAGATAGTCTTCTCGGCGTTATTGTACCTCTCGAAGTCCTCCGAGAGTTCTGGTGGTATTTCGAGAAAGTGGCGACTGAACCCAATGTGGGGTGCTGGCGAATTTCAAACTGGAAATCTTTGCCCATCAATACTGGGTATTTGCTATCTGTCCCCAGGACACGGAAAGGTTTGCAGAAGCGACTCATAAAGATGTAAACGAACTGCACCTCAACCAAAGCAGGCACAGCCAGAAGATCGCCTGGAAGATAATCGGCCAGCCATGTTTCGAGAGCCTCATCAGGTAAATTTAGATGTGACAATTCAACCTGACCAATAAATAACAGCCACTTAGCCGCAACTGCTGCAAGCCTTTCAGAAAGATGGATTACATGTTCTGAATCTTCTTCCGACGAATCGTCAGACAGCGTTTTGATCTCTTCATTTTGCTTCTCTGCCAGTTCAAGGTACGCCAATACATTCTCAACAGTGAGAACCGGAGTCATAGCAATATGTAATTGGCTAAGATCTCAGAATCGCCACTTCCTTTTCGTATACTTGGACCATCTGCCAATGGCTTCTGAATTCGATTTTCGGCGTCCTGGCCCAGCCACAAGAACAGCTTGCACTATCGTGATCAAGGCGAAGCCAGCCGCTACGAGAGCGATGGAAACTGTGAAACCAAACCTGATGGGATCCCATTCGAACTTCGCGTCATCTTCCTCTTGTGTATCTTCGAGGAAGCCGATGGTGGCGCGGAGCAAGCAGTCGGTTGAATTTACCTGCTCGGCGCATTTTGAAGAAAGCGACTCCATGAGATCGAAGTGATAAACAAGGAGAAAAACGATGAATAAGGTTACGAAACAACATGAAGATGCTGGTTGCATCACTTGTAGTAAAGCTATTACAAACTGCGACTTGGTTTTGTTGGCAGCCTCGTCGGGCAGCTTTGCATGAGGGGCCGTCTTGGCCATGACCGATCAATGTATCAAATGGGAACGTGGCTGACAAGGCCGTTGATTACTCCATTTGTATCCTATCAGGAAAGAACATTTGTCAACGCATTATCGGCGGCTTATGCGATGGAAATCACTTTGCCACACAAGACCATTTTTAGCATGAAAATTGGGTGAAGATGAGGCGATCATCTATCTGTGGCCGCAGTTTATAATGGCTTGCAAAGCCACACTGGAGTACCAGAAAAGGTAAGGGAAAGCAGTTCTTTTATCGGCTTCGTATCCAAGCTTCCATTGTTTAACAGCCATATTCAATACCTTAATGTGACCTTATCTGATCAATGTTATGCTTGTCTCCAAAGCCAGGCCTACCACCAAGTGAGCCAAAGATATCACCGATATAATTCTCAGGAGCTATCCCAGTCTCGAACCTAGAAGACCAACCTTCCAAGATTCCCTCAATAACCTTCAACCCCGTAAGGTACAAATTGCGAGTAGACGGACCCAAGCCTCCCTTGTCCATAACAAAGGGAAGTTGATGGGGCTTGTCTTCATGACCACGATCAAAGTTCGAAGCAGATCGAATCAGCAAGATCCTCGAAAAGTCGACTTTTCCTTGAAGTGCTGCGTTCAACAGTCCAGCTAGCAGTGCGTTATCCTCCTGTGCTGTCATGGTATACTCAGCTTGTCCTGCAGTGTAGACTCTAGCCACTCGTTCCATGGCTTCAGAGATACGATGGCCGTGCCAAAAGGTATTCGAAGACAGGACATCGCCTTCAAGTACACTTGGCTTCTGCGTAGCTGCCTCAAAAACACCATCAGGTGAGTTCTTCCACAAAGCTCGATGCTCAGCAGCCACCGGCGAATCTTCAAGAGTAACACTCTTCGCGACAGAAAGGGCATAGTCCCTCAACGCAGCGTTAAGCTCGAATACCTCGGACCCGTGGACTATACCGGGAAACTGATCAGGCTTATCAGCTCCCATTGGGACATATCCAGAACCCCATTCTGAAGGAACCTCTCTTGCGTCGAATTCAAGTTGTGTATCAACTTGAACTGCGAACCTCGCAAACGCAACGGAGCCGATGGTTGCTCGCTTGGGGTTAACGCCTGCAATGCCAGTCAAGATGAAGTATGACTTTTTCAGATCGAAGAGTGGCGATGTTAGGAGAGCGCTGATGGATAATGATGCATTGATCACTGATATTGGTTAGCTCAATGGTCTTGACGGTTGGACGAGAGTCTTACGAGCGGTGCCAACAACCAAGAGTGCGACATCGCCATTTTCAGTCACATGTATATCCTCATAGCCTCGAGCAAGACCTGGAACGCGAATTTTACGAGGGAACTGAATCGCACTTGAAGGAGATAACCAATTCCTTGACTCTTCGTAGAACTGATGATAATTAGACCATGGCGAGTTTCGAAGATTGGGGTACGTACCATGGCAATCAGCAGGACTTTGGGGGTGATTTTCTGCTGATCCGAAGATCCATTTGCCAACTTCAGTTCTCTCATATTTCCTAATTCCTTGCCACTCTAGTGTATTTGATGTGTTATTGTAGAAAGGAATATTGAGGCAATTAGTTTGACAAGTGACACGATCTAATCTCAAGCGGGGTAGATATGGCGCCATCAGCGCAACAGAATCTACTTGTCTTATCTGAAATCTTGGCTCTCAGCCGAGGCCCACGATATTTCCCAAATCGTACCATTCTGTCAGTTGTGGAAGTATGCTCTAACTTCGAGCGGATAGAATATTGCAATCGCACCAAATGCTGCATCAAGACCACAACCAGTACCATAAGCCTATCACAAGTAAAACCGGACACCCCGCAATGACTGCCTTCCTCATTTGTTCTTGTCTCTGTTGCCTTCGTATAGCCATCTGTGTATCCCGAAACTCCTTTGCTAATACGGCAAGCCTTGCCGAGTTGGCGGCTAGCTCGGCACCGCTGGGTCTTTGTAAGATACTTTCGAATAATGCGAAAGAGTCAACGTTGGTATTGTCAGCCGGAACTAACGGAGTTGCATCACAATGTAGGTGAGTAAAATCCGTATGATCGGCTTTATCATCTCGAGGCGCCATGATGTAGAGATGAAGTGGCTGCTCTCTTTGTGGATGGACAGATGATCACTTTCAACCGGATGATAGACCAAGTCACGTAACGAGATCGCTTCTCGAGAAGCAAAAAAGAGACGCAGGATTAAACAGGATTAAAGTTGTACATATTATATAACATCTCGCTGTCTGCCTAGTTGTCAGCCAAGGCGTACTTCCAAGCCATCTTTTAGCCTCTACGTCGACTACTTTCAGCTCGTGCAACTCTTCTAAATCACAGATACATCCTGTAACTCGCAAAGAATAAATCTTGAGCATCTCAATTGACTTTACTATTGGTCATCCATTGCTCAAAGAATGAGACCCGCTGACGTTGGAGCAGTCAGGTCTCCGGAGGGTTTCTTCTTTGACTCAGCGGGGTCTATTTTAGCGGGCCCTTAGCCGAGCCGAGCCGACTGGATTGGGTTGTCATTGTCTATGGCGAAGATATGACAGCTTGATTGAATCACAAGCGGGGCAGACAATAAATAGATTGCGAATTGCCTCAATTTTGATCATCTTTCCAACAACATCTAGACGAAGACTTCTTCTGTTAAACTCCGCATTATAATCATGGCTTCGGAACTCAACGCCGGCTCTCTCTTCAACGTCGACGGCCTCGTGGCGGTCGTGACAGGCGGTGCCACTGGTTAGTCATACGCCGTGTAACGCGAGCAACCAACACTGACGCTCGACAGGCATCGGTCTCATGTTCGTCAAGGCTCTTCTTCAAAACGGTGCTGCAAGAGTATACATCGCCGGACGAAGAAAGGAAAAGTTGGATGAAGTGGCTAGCCAATTGGGCGACAAGGTCATTGGAGTCCAGTGCGACGTCACATCCAAATCCGATCTCCAAAACGCCGTGGCACAGATTGAAACGGATGCTGGATACATTAACCTCCTCGTCTGTAACTCTGGTATCGGAGGACCTCAGGTCAAGCCCGTGACTCCTGAGACTACCATGGAGGAGTGGGCAAAGTCCAACTTTGATACTGATTTTAACGAATATGTCAACACGTTTGCTATTAACACTGCTTCTGTCTGGTACACCAGCATGGCTTTCCTTGGACTGCTGAAGAAGGGTAACGAGAAGGCCAATGTTGACCAGACTTCGCAAATTATTGTTACTAGCTCCATTGCTGCCTTTAACAAGAAAGCTCCTGGTGGTTGGGCTTATGGACAGTCCAAGGCTGGTGCAGTCCACGCGGCCAAGCAGCTTGCAGTCGCTCTTCCTCAGTGGAACATCCGGTGAGTTTTCTGCTAACCATTACTCGCTACAAGCTAACAAGTGTAGCGCCAACTGTATCTGCCCAGGATGTAAGTACCAAGTTCCCACTACGCAACTAAGAATGCTTCTAACATATTCCAGTGTTCCCTAGTGAAATGTCAGAGCCGATCGTCAAGATGTACTCTGATGAGTCAGGACAACCCGGTCAAATTCCGGCAACGATTTCACCACTTCGAAGGATGGGAGATGAGAAGGATATGTCAGGAACATTCCTCTACCTTGCTTCGAGAGCGGGTGGATATTGCAATGGCACAGTGATAGTCGTTGATGGTGGTCGCTTGAACAACTTCCCTACTACAAATTAGAGAGAACGACTGCTATAGAGGGTTTATCAATATTGAACAAGAGCCTCATGATACTATCCGTATCTTGTAAAGCGAGTCTCCCACGCCAGTCCCAAAACGGTGATCACCGAGATCGTGAATGCACTACTTTGTGTCAATTGCTAACCGTATGAAGAATGATCTGAGGATAGAAGACATCTACTTTCATCTATCAGGCGTCTATTGAGCTAGGCCTCAGGGTGTCAGAAGAATTGGCCTCCGAAAGCATAAGAGACGGAATAAGTCAGTCACCTTATGTCGGCTTAGATAAGCATTTAGGCTACTTTATTATAGCAGCCTAAGCCTTAGGGGTCAATTCTTCTGTTACCCACCTGCTAGGCACTTGGCAGCACGAGATGTGCAAGCCGGGGCATCCAAGAGATAGGATTTAGGCTGACAACCAAAGTCCCAGACTATCCATGCAGGACTTGTGGATGTGCAAGAGGAGCAAGATAGAGAACGGAAAATGCATAGTCGCAGGTCTGGAATGCCTCATGCATAAGCGAAGCGGTCAACGGTGAGCTGTGCCTGCGGCGCCAGAACAGAATACCAATAATAGTGAGCACGAAACCCCAGTCAAAACTACCCCAAGTGATTCTCTACTTTTGTCACCCATGCTCTTGGCAGGTGTGCTTTCTCTAAGGCCCTGGAGAAAAGTAGGCTGGCGATGCAGCTAGTCCAAGAGCATCACCAAGCCACACAACTGTTGCCTTGAGTAATGCTCCTTTGCCCGCACAAGCTTTGACATCTGAAACAATCCGATAGATGTTCCGCGATCAATTGGTTTATTCGTGTTGAGCGCTGAGGTGAGATTGAGTTGGCGCTCGGCAATCCACATTAGCGCGGCCTCCCACTGGATGCTCCGCCACTGCTGCCTACAAGGATCCTCACTACGGGCGACGATGCACACGACGGCAGTGACTCAGCCCGGCATGAAGCCCTGGGGGTACCTTCCTGTCCATTTTCACGATGAAAACGCAGGGGCGCCTCAGAATACGGCAAATGCTGTATAAGTAGGAGGCAGTGTGGGTGAATATTACCATCAAATCCACCATCTTCATTCATTCAACAATCATCAGCAACCATGGCTCGCACTGGCGCAACACCCAAAGCTAGACGTGGCGGTCGTCGCGACAACACCATGCGCCATCACAAAGAGAGCGATGCCGAATACATGGCTCTCAAGAGAGAGGCAGAGCGACGTGAGCGCATTCTCTCCGACCAGCGCCGAACAGCCTCCAAATGGCGACCCAAGATCCCCGAAGTCCGAAAGGTCAACTTTGAGAACTTCAAGAACAGATTCCAGGATGTCGACCAACCTGACTATGCCATCGATGTTCTCATGTCTGGTCCTGGTACCCAGGCTCAAATCCGTCGTGAGCATGGTCTCCGTCGACGTGAGGAGATGGCTCGTATGCGCATGAACTGGTTGAACTACTCTAGCATTGGACTCTTGGAGGGACCCAAGGAGAAGAAGGTTGATGCTTTCGAGAAGGCGAGACGTGAGAAGAAGGGCGATGCTGTCCCTGCTTCTGATGCGGAGATTCAGCGCATTCGTATCCAGTCTCAACCTATCCTTGGTCATCTGACCGCTCTGATGAATGACACAGAGAAGCGATCTGCTCCTCGCACTTTCATGCGTCCCTTCAAGACCCTTGTTCACTTCCAGCCTAAGATGAAAGAGATTCTCAGCACTCTTGAGGATAAGTGGGCTGACTTTGAGGATCTCGCCAGCGAGAGCTCCGAGGCAGTCGAGCTTGACGTCCCAGAGGTTGAGGCCGAGGTGATCGAGAAGACTGACGAGAATGGTGAGGAGAACGACAAGGATGACACAGAGTCTCTCCTGTCTGTCGACTCAAACGAGGATGAGGACTACGACAATCTCATGGACAGCCCCGAGGCTCTTCGCGACATGCGATGCTACGTCGACTTCATCGACAAGGAAGTCCTCCCTCTATACAACCGCTTCGACGATTCAAGCGTCGACCGAGTCAAGTTCGACGATCTCTGGTCCCTCTTCCGCGTTGGCGACCTCATCTACATGCCTGCATCTGGCGAGACTGGCGGCCGATACCACGAGATTTGGCGCGTGTACAAGACCCGCAGCCCCGAGCCCGAGACTTCTTATCCCACCTCTGGCTGGGACTTCTTTGCAGATGAGCAGCAGATCGACGAGAACTCCAAGTTCAAGATCTCTGCTTACTACATCGACCATGACGGAAACAACTTCGGTGCTGTGCGCCGTAAGTTCGAGATTGAGTCTTTCGTTGGAGAGCGATCTATCGAGTCCCTCGAAGTCTTCCCTATTCGCTACCGTCACGACCACAAGCAGCTTCTCGAGACGCAGAAGGCGCAGGGTCGACAGTTCATCAACTTCTTAGATGATCGTCACCAGCAGTACAGCGCATGGACGCTCACCAGAAACCCGCCTACTAATGGCACCGAGCCAGATGATGAGATTCTCGAGAACGAGGGCTACGAGAAGATGCGTCACCCCGAATTCGTCGAGAGTGACGTTATAGTCGATCTGACTGAAGCGTACCAGAAGATGCCCGACTGGCGCCCTCGTTTCCACAGACTTACGATCAACAAGTCCTCGCGATGCGAGATCAAGGATGACGAGATGCCCATCCAGCACTGGTTCAACGGTTCTCGACACAACCTGGCTTATTCCCAGAATGAGATCATCCAGAATGCCGATGGTGTTGAGGGCCGTCAGCGAAGGGATAACCTCGCTGTCGACGCCTTCCTCCGCGTTCGTGTTAAGGGCAGCCGAACGTTCGAGACCAACCCCAAGGCTCTTGAGCTTCGCGATGAGGACCTTGTCCTTCTTCCCAAGCGTATGTTCGCATATGCTCTTCGCGAGCGTCGCTTCCTGCCCATCGACCTCAACCTCCTCAAGCCCGTGCGACGTGAGCCTGGTGTCTTTGAGAACCTCCGAATCCAGCGCGACTACAAGGATGTTGTCCGTGGCCTGGTCATGTCTCATTTCCAGAGGAAGGTTCTCGAGCGCAAGTACGCTGATGTTGCAACTGAGGGACCCAGCCAGGATCTGATCCAAGGAAAGGGTCGTGGTCTTGTTGTCTTGCTGCATGGTGTTCCTGGTGTTGGTAAGACTGCTACGGCAGAGGCTGTCGCCATGGAGAACCGCAAGCCTCTGTTTGTCATCACCTGTGGTGATCTCGGTCTCACACCCCACGAAGTCGAGCATGCCCTGAAGAACGTCTTCCGTCTAGCGCATCTCTGGGACTGTGTTCTCCTTCTTGACGAAGCCGATGTGTTCCTCACCCAGCGATCCAAGCAGGACATGAAGCGCAACGCCCTCGTCTCCGTCTTTCTCCGAGTCCTGGAGTACTACAACGGTCTCCTCTTCCTTACTACCAACCGAGTCGGCACCATCGACGAAGCCTTCAAGTCCCGTATCCACCTCTCCCTCTACTACCCACCACTCGACAAGACCCAAACCCGCGATATCTTCCGCCTCAACATTGGCAAGCTCAAGCAGATCGAGGCCGAGCGCAGCCGCATGACAGGCGAGCCCGCGCTGGTGATCAAGGAGAACGAGATCATCGACTTTGCTTCCAAGCACTACGAGGAGCTCGCCCGATCCACTGGTTGCTGGAACGGACGACAGATCCGAAGCGCATTCCAGATTGCGTCCAGCTTGGCTATTCACAACTACGCTACACAGGCTGAGCTTGCCAAGTCGCATGGCCAGAGTCCTCCTGCTGCGCCTGTCCTGGATAGGACCTGGTTTGAGAAGGTGCAGATGTCGACGCAGAGCTTTGATAGGCATATGAAGAAGGAGGCTGGTGGTTATGACAACGAGATGCCTCTTCGAAGCACATTCCAGGAGGCCAGCTTCGACTAAGTTAGTATCTTATTGGAACGCAGGTTTGGAGTTTGGGCATAAGCTGGTCTTTGCGATTTGGTCTTTGAGAATTGGAGCTTGTTAGTTAGCAAACAGATGCTTATCATGACAACAAATGAGCTATTTTTTACACCATTCAATTCGGAACTCGAATGCTAGTACAATGTGGGCATGAACAAATTCTTTAATCTCAATTCGGCATTGTGACAACTTTAGTCTAGCCTGCTGAACTATTGACGATAGCCTCCTGTCTAAACCATGTCTAGCGCTATAAACAGACAAGGAGACAGCTGAATTTAAAAGGGGGCATCTGCTGCATGTGTCTAGTTTTGGTTTCTCTTTACAATATCTCGCTCTTTACCCTCATTAAATCGCACTGCGCTATCTGCAGTTCTGTCCACTCGTTTGAGCAATTTATTTTCCCATTTCACCAGAATGGTTCAGTTTTCCAGCTTAACAGCTGCCGCTGTAGCTCTATTCTTTTTTGGAGTTGAGGCTGGGCCCTGTCGACCTTTAACCACCTCCTTGGACTCGACAGCGATTACTACTCTCGCCGATGCTACCACCACCATCTTGGCAGAACCGACGGCGATCACCACCGAAACAGACCTTGCTGAGAGCGCATCATCAATTGCTTCTGATACGACAATTGCTTCAGTGGGTGTCACTACGACTATTACATTTGCAGAGTCTACCACCACAGCCGAGGCTGAGTCTACGACGACCACTGCAGCCCCAGCTTGTGTTGAAACCCAGCTACTTAGCAACCCTGGTTTCGACAACAGCAATTCCGACATTGCACCGTGGACAACCAATAATGGCGCCATAACCCAAAGTTCTCCCCAAAGTGGCGCCAATGCTCTGTATGCTACTACATCTCTTACTCTCATATGTTCTATGCTAATCTATCTTGTCTCAGGGCCTACTCCTTTAACGGTGGTGGTTATAACGCTGGCATCGTTGAGCAGACCGTGACCGATCTTGACGGCACCTACGAGTTTTCATACTATTACCGTATTGTCAGCATTAGTCCTGGTGCTGACTTCGTATGTGACATACAGCTCAGTGTGGGAGGTACTTCCGGTCGTGGCTCGATCGAGGATAGTGTTGGTGGTTGGAAGACAGCGAGCATCATCTTGAGTGATTTGAGCGCCGCACAGGCAAGTTTGCAGTTTACCACATCCTGCAGTGGAGAGTATCAGCAAATTCAAGTCAACATCGACACACTTGGATTCAAGCGCATTTGCAGTCTGTAAGACTGTGAGCATTAATAGGGATTTTATATGCGATTTACAAGATTAATATATATGAATCATCCCAAGACTTGAGGCCGTGTTACCATTTCGCTTGTCCCGCTCTGAATCCTTGCAGTCACAATGGTAATGGTTCTTGGCTGACCAGAGGCTATTCCGTCGTACAAGGCCTGCATTCGGGGTCAATCAACCCGAAGGATCAATGCGAAATAGCGATCAGATGATGTTAATGCTGAATGGAGTTTCGGATACAACATCGGTAAAGTTAACTAGCAGCCCAATAAGTAAAGCCTCATCCTTCGGGGGATTTTTGTCTGCGTTCTCCAAATTACAGGGAAAGAGAACACCATTTTGTATGCGTTTAGGCAATTTAGCGCGATGATCTTCAGGGATGCGGGGCATCTTAGCACTGGACATAGCATGATCATGTCCCGTGTAGACGTCATAAGGTTAAGCTTGAATCACTGGTATGCGGGGAAGGAGATGCCCAGGGGAATACAAAAGGGAATGCAGTCGCTCATGGATGCGATGATCTGTGTAGCTTTTATCTACAATCATGTTTTGGTTCAAGATTGCTTCCTTCGCGGGGCTTTGCTCACACGTCGCTGCGCAGACAAAGTACGAAGTCCAGAAACCTCCACTGGATACAGACTGGACTTACAAGGTTGGCACTAATCCATGGCCGGAACATCCGCGGCCTTTACTCAAGCGTGACGCATGGAAGAGCCTGAATGGAATTTGGACATGGAGTGGTGATGGGGACTTGAGCAGTCCTCCAGAAGAAGGGCCTCTGGATCGCGAGGTCCTTGTTCCAGCCTGTATCGAAAGCGCTTTGTCTGGACTGCAAATCCTCGACGAACGCGAATTCTGGTATCAGCGATCGTTCGAAGTGCCAGACGATTGGGAGGATCAAACAGTTCTGCTTCATTTCGAAGCTGCGGATTACAACTCGACTGTTTTTGTGAACGGCGAGGAAAAGACGAACCATATTGGTGGATACGACAGGTTTACTATTGACGTGACTGACGATATCAAGTTTGGCGAGTCAAATGAACTGTGAGTGATCTTCCCAATCTACTTAGTTGGAGTCCATTAACGCAAAAGCAGACTCGTTTTTGTCAGTGATCCAACAGATGATGAGATCATCCCCATCGGCAAGCAGACTCTACGCCCAAGTCACATCTTCTATCGCTCGTGTTCTGGCATCTGGCAACAAGTATGGCTTGAGGCGGTCCCTACGGAGAACTACATTACCGAGCTCGACATAGCAGCCGGTTCAGATGGCAAAGGTGAGTTCAACTTCTCGGTAGCATACCGTGGTACTAACTGTCTCAGTTGCCGTCACAGTTCACACGTCAGAGAAATCCGACAAGCCCGTCTCCGTGACCATCAACGGTTCAGACGGCTCAAAACTCGCTTCACACAATGGAACAACGGATAAAGAATTCAGCTTCACCGCAAAATCGCCCAAGCTGTGGTGGCCCGATTCCCCAACACTCTACAACCTCACTGTAACACTCGATAACGGGGACAAAGTGCACAGCTACACCGGTTTCCGCACCATCTCAAAGGGTAAAGTTGAGAACGTCACACGGCCATTACTCAACGGCGAGTTTGTGTTCCAGTTCGGTACGCTTGATCAGGGATACTGGCCAGATGGCTTGTACACGCCGCCGAACCGAGAGGCGATGGTGTCTGATCTAAAGCTTTTGAAGAAGTTTGGGTTTAACATGGTGAGGAAACATGTGAGTGCTTCCATCCTTGTCTTGGAACTCTACCAGTACTGACCTTCATAGATCAAATATGAGCCTCATCTCTTCTATCAAGCCTGTGATGAGCTCGGCCTTCTCGTTATTCAAGACATGCCTAGTCTCCCAGCTGGCGGCCGGAAACCAAATGACGCGCAGCAAGCCGAGTTCAAGCGACAATTCGAGATCCTTGTCAATCAGCACAAGAGCTATCCGTCGATCACGACTTGGGTAAGACATGAAGTCCTTTGTAAGACTAGGCCGGTATACTCATGTTCATAGGTCGTTTACAATGAAGGATGGGGCCAGCGAGATGGTTCGCCAGAGGAAGACTTGACAAAGCTTCTCCGGAAACTCGATGACTCTCGACTCATCAACTCCGTCAGCGGATGGGATGACCATGGATATGGTGACTTCCATGTGAGTAAACTCTTGAATATCGACTAGTCGGTACTGATTCAGGCCCAGGACAATCACAACTATGCTGCTCCTCAGTGTGGTACACCTTTCTACTCTCAACCCAAGACACCATATGACCCTGAGCGCATCGGCATCGCTGGCGAGTACGGCGGCATCGGCCACAACGTCTCCATCGAACAGTAAGTTCCCTTTATTCTTGCACATTTACCAGGTTCTAACATTCATCTCAGCCTTTGGAACGTCAAACAAGCCATAGACAGCATCCCAGAAACATATGAGATCAATGAAGACCTCGACTCATACAACTATCGATCTGGAGTCTTATTCCGTGACATACGCGAGCAAACTGAACGTTTTGCATGCAGTGGCGCTGTTTATACTCAGACCAGTGATGTTGAGGGTGAGGTGAACGGCTTGATCACGTATGATCGCCGGTTTGTGAGGCCCAATGTTGAGAAGTGGCAGAGTGAGATTGCCAGCGTGTACAAAGCTGCTGCTTCGAGGGGTGGGAAAGAGGGGGAGGATGATGGCAAGGGAGATTCTGGGTCTTTGTTAGACCTCTAATTCGAGATTAGTGCGTTTAGTATCTGTAGGTTTTATCAATAGGTTTTATCTTTCCTTTTTACAGACTCAAGTCAAGCTTCAAGTACCTACGCGTCGAAGCCACATCACCTCGGGCCATCGCAGCTCGACATTCAAGACGATGGAAATTCCTAGACGAGTACAGGTCAATCAATCGCAAAGTCAAAGTCCAATTGTGAAGGCGTATCCAAGTCACGAGATCAATCAGCAGGGTATCACTCAAACTCGCCACTCACTGCCTACGCGTTTTGCCTCCAGACTCACACATCCCTCTTCTCTCACCATATTACTCTCCCTCTACACGATCCCGACTGAAACTCATATAAGAATTCACACCCGTTCAATCAGTTATCCAAGATGTCATCGAACGCCGAGAACGAAAAGACCTCCAAAATTCCCACCAGTACGCCTTTTGCCCCTCCAACGCGCCCCATGGCTAAAGTAAAAGCAGACAAAGACGATGATTGGGAGATTGTGAATGAAAAGGACACCCAAGCGGAGAGTCAAGCCAAGAATGAAGGCGACCTGGAAAAGGGCCATGAAGAGCCCGAGAAGAAGACCGAGGATGAACGTAGAAGGGAATTGATGAAAGAGAAGTGGGCGGATATGCGACAGCAGCAAGGCGGAGTACATCCCGATCGAGATGTCAAGGTGCCGACCTACAAGTCATTCGTTGGAGACTGGTAATTACGATGATACAATGCCAAACGTCAAGCGCGAGCATCTTGTGAACAGCTTTAATGGCCTTGTTCCAATTATTCCTCAAACCGGGCATGTTCAACGATTGCCCCTCAATTGCTGTCGCGACGCGTCTTGCGGGGAAGCCTACCCTAAATACCAGCATACAATTCGGGAGCTCAAGCGTTGGGAGTATTCTCCGAGATAACGGGTTGTTTTTTTCATGTACTCGTGGACATGAAATAGTATTGCTTCTATACACGAGGCTGGTCAAAATAAAATCGCGTGGTCAGCGGCGTTGGAAGGGCGGGTTAACAATGATTCCATTTACAAGTGCTTGGTCCCGACATGAAGTTAGGGACAGCACGGCAAACTCAAAGATTTCAACGCCAACTCGCCATTTCACTTCTGCTCTGAGGCTCAAAACCGATACTATTGTAAAACTCATTCAGAAGTAACTCCGAGCGTGGTTGTTCCTCATTGTCCTCATTAGGCAGTGAAATTACAATCTTTGGCGATGTGGCAACATTTTGTTGATTCAGATGGTTGGCGTTTAAAAGTACCTCGTCATCCATAGAATCTGGCCGAGATTTTAAGTATCCCTTAACAACTGCCAACAAAGACCCACCAGCTGATCGGTACACTCAAATCGGGGGCGGAGCAACAAGCCAGTGAGTGGTAAGCCAAAGTGTGAATATTGGGGGCAGTGTTTGCATTCTGACACCATTTCCAATCTGGCAGTGCGGCACATGGCATTTTACACAGGTCAAATGATGCAGTACTCGGCAGTACCCTATTTTAGTTGTAACCGAGTCATTTCGAGTTTTTGGGAAAAGACACACGTAACAAAGTCGGTATGTTTCGAGATGCTGTAGTGGAGTTGATCGTCATTTACCTCAATCCTACACAGAAAGTGTCAATGTTAAACACGGAATAGCTGTCAAAAACACTGAGCTAAACGAAGCCAAGATTCCAACTGTTCTTTTCTATTCTTGGCGAGGAAATAAGGCTGAACCATCAAAAGACAACTGGAACAGCGCCCGGGTGCCAGGCACAATCTAGACTTTGTTGGCGTCTGCGCCCCTCTTTGGCGTCGCTGAGCCCCTGGAATTAATGACCTGCCATCCCCCAATCATCGGTTTCTAGAGCCTGTCATAGCGGATCTAGACCCTGATTAAATTGGGACCTGGAAACGAGGCGCACAGGGTGTCTGGAGAGACGAAATAACTCGATCAATCACCTCCAATTTGAGCGGACTTTTGAGTTAATTATTTCTGAACCCCCATAAGCTTCTCTCTCAAGCTTTCTGTTGCCCCTTTGAAGGCTTCCTCCAATCTTTTGTACCCCGCTGGCAATGAATCCAATTGTCCCCAGGCTCCAGTAACAGCCAAAAGATCTTCATGGCTGTCGCGCCCGGCGAGCAATGGAAATAACGCAAAACAAGGCACAGCGCCTCTTTTCTGCCACGCAGAGTTACAATCGCGGACAATTAATTATATATCTTACGATAGCCCTGTCATTCATGGAATCGCGGTAGAACCCCTTCCTTTTCTTTCCTTCTTCAAATCTCTTGGCACTATTGCTTATGCCAAAGCTTGTTCAACCTAACAGCGGAAAAACCCCTTTCCAGAGTGTCATGGTTCGCACTGGTTTGCGACCGTCATCTGGGTAATTTTCGAGAGGCCTTGCGCCCGAAGGAATCCGCGATCGGCTCTGGGCTGCCGTCGCGGCTGCTGCTCCAGGCGTCTGTTTCGTTTCGCCTCGGTTCTTTTCGAAGTCATCCTCTCTTCTCCTATTACATCCTTTAATCATGAATATATCTACGTCCGCCAAGGCGGTTGGGCGCTGCCTTTCCGCCTTCATCTTCCGCTTCGCCAACCGTCGATTCTTCTTTGCCTTCACAGCCCTGGCCGTGTGGAGCGCCAAGATCATTCACATCCACGACCATCACACAGCGGTTCATCCTACATTCCTACGAGAATGGGCTTATTCCTTCGTCGCCCAGGACATCGCTGTCCTGACCTTGATCCGACTCCTACTTGACCACTGGCTCGCTGGCCCCTTCATCCTACGCGTCGTCGTCACCCTCTTCAATGGCCTCTTCATGTTCTATAATGCTGTCTTCAGCATCATCTTTGTCTCCTTCTACCTCGCCGCCGGCTCCGAAATCCACCTCCGAAACGTTTCCCTACCTACCGATCCCTCGTCGCGAGCACTTATACTCTCGGGAAGCCTGTCGTTTGTCATGGTCCTTTGTCTGAACTTGGTTGCCGCGTGGCTATTCCAGAACATTTGCTATGGCATTTACGGCTACTTCGCCGACGTCGTCAATTGGCCTTGCGCTGCGATATGGCACCTGTTCAGTCGATACGTCCTACGCAGGAGCAATTACTTGCAAGTTCCACAGATCGATATCGAAGACCAAGTCAAGCGTCGCAGTGGCGAATACGACGACGACATGATTGACCACGATGCTCAAATACGACGGGCGGTCCCGCGCTTTGCATGCAAAGCCGTTGCCGACATGATTATCTACACGCTATTCACCTGCGTTGTCCTCCTGCTCATCTACGCATCCTTCGAACGACCGATAGACCGATCGCTTATCTTCCTTTCATGGACGCCCGCCTTAATGCCCTTCGTCGACCTTTCCGCCTCGTCGCCCGTCCTACAGAACCTGCCCCAAATGCGATTTGTTGGCATTCAACATTCATGGGACAAGAAATCAGCTCTCGGCATGCCGCCAACGCTGGACTGGCTCCCAAAAGAACAAAAGCTGGCTGGCTTCGAGGACTGGTATAACGGCAAAGATCATTACAATGCAGACGCCGATCCCATGAAGATTTCGAACCTCGACCAAGATCTCCTTGCCGAACTCAAGGACAAGCTACAAGACATCCCCGTCCGACACGTCCTCTTGTTCTTCCTCGAAAGTACACGGAATGATGTATTTCCCCTCAAGAAAGAGAGCGTGATATGGAACCGGCTGGTCGAAAGCTTTGGCGAGAAAGGCCCTCCTTCAGATGCGATGCGCCGACTCGCGACTTTG
The DNA here is from genome assembly GCA_004367495.1 of Fusarium scirpi. Classification (NCBI taxonomy): domain Eukaryota; kingdom Fungi; phylum Ascomycota; class Sordariomycetes; order Hypocreales; family Nectriaceae; genus Fusarium; species Fusarium scirpi. The sequence goes on along the minus strand of QHHJ01000163.1, from coordinate 21,989 downwards.
ACCCCGACAGCGAACTTCATCACCGGCGACTACGACGACGGTTTCGGTCACCTCAAGGCAGATCAGGTGAAGCGTGGCGGAGCTCGTTTCACCAAAGCCCATACGACAGCGACGTATACACTCAAGAGCTTGGAAGGTACCCTTTGTGGCATTTCACCACTACTGGCAGACTTCAATCTCGACTACAAACACCACATATACCAGCCTTGTTTACCGCACATCTTCAATGCCATGAACCAGGCTGGCGCCTCGGGAGGCGACGACTCGCATGCGTACAACGGGTCCACGTGGCAGTCATACTTCTTCCAGGCCTCTACCATGCAGTATGACAAGCAGTATGAAATGATGACTGACGGTATCGGATTCCCTAAGGAACATGTCATCAATCGAGAATACCTGCGATCGGATAATGCGACCCATGGTGCCGTCACACTGCCCAACATCAACGCCTTCGCTTTTGAGGAGGATCCTCTTGAGGATTACATTCGCGATGCTTTTGTGTCAGCCAAGGAGAAGAACGAACGGGTTTTCCTCTCGCACATCACCAGCACCAGCCATCACGCCTTCAAGTTGCCCGAGAAGGAGGAATACGTCCCGGTCGCGAAAGGCCATGACATGCTGTCCCACTACGTCAATACCGAGGGGTATGACGATAAGTGGCTGCGCAAGGTCTTGGATCTGCTTGATGAGCAAGGTGTTACCAACGAGACTCTCATAGTATTCGTTGGCGACCACGGGTTATCGATGCCTGAGAATGGTATCGTGTCCCCATACTATAACCCCAACGTCGGTGTCGACCACGTTCCTTTGGTGGTATCGCATCCGTTGTTGCCGGCTTTTGACGTCCACGATGCGGTACACTCATCACAGATCCTGCCCACAATCCTTGACATTCTTCTCGAGACGGGCTCCTTGAACAACGGCAGCCAACAAGTTGCTGCTGACCTGGTCCGCAATTATGAGGGACAGTCCCTCATTCGCCCACAGGTCAATCGGAACGAGACGACAGGCCAAGGTAATTGGCAGTTCACAGTCGTCAATCCCGGTCGCGCCATGGTAACAGCGCGCGACGCTCGGTATCCCGAACGTCACCTTGTCATCCCCCTCGTCGACAACGTTGAATGGCGCTACACCAATCTGACCCACGACCCCATGGATGAATTTGCAATCCAGGGCTTCGAGTTTGGGTCGTTCATTGATAGTATCGGACACGAGCTCGACAGACGTACCGAAATGTCGAAAGAGGAGATCGACGCAGTGGAGAATTGGGTTCAAGAAGGAGCTTCAATAGCCCGATGGTGGGCAGAGGAGAACAGCAAGCGATGGCGGTATGGACCATACGCGGAGTTCAAGCTTAAGGAGAAGCTACCTTTGACGCCACCTAATTAATGACCTATCTATCATTGTTTGGAGTTGTGGGCCGGATATATCTTGTTTTTGAGGCGTTGGGGAATTGGGTATTAGATAAATGGCATTACTAGAAGTATTTGCATAATTTATATGATGATCATCTTATTAATGTTACTTATCTTTACAACATGGCTTGTCTTATTCCGCCCAGTGAGTGTCAGCAATACACATCATCAAGAACTACCCTAAGCTCGCATAAGGTGATCAAATTATTTCGACTCTTAGGTTCCCAGCGGCCAATTCCTCTGACACCTTGACGGACAGTTCCCCTCCGTCGGAACGTCGTATGACAGGTAATATATTCGCATTCTACCATTGAGCCTCAGCCTGCAGATCTGTTTCAATATGGAAAACCTTGGTAAATGAACGGGAGAATCCGACATAAGACCAGGGTGTTTAGCCAGCTCGGCATCTTGCCTTGTCCTGCCAAGTACCAGTAGCTGTTCCTGGTAGTTTCGGAGGCTGAGCTTCCGCCTGTCGGCAGACCGCATCTACACTGCGGGGAGCATGAATGATGCCTCCTGCAATTAATTTACATGATATAGACATGGCAGTTTTGCTTGTTTATACATGCATGCAACGCTATCAGCCCTAGTATTTAATCAAGGAGAATCAGAACATTTGCTGATATTTCCGGTTTAGACACATGCGGGGTCTTGTAGCGGACATTCTGCCTCCGTATCTGGCGGTATTAAGGGTCGGCACTTGAAACTCATCCTGATCGACATCATGGTAACAACTGGGATGGAGTATAAAACAATGATCGGCCTCTCTCGAGGAAGAGGAGGGACAACCACCACAGAATAGCTAGAATCAAGAGTAATCACCATGCTTGACTTCCTCTCGCCGCGAAAGCTGTTGACACAGCTCACCCTGGGCGCTGGCCTGGTTGCTGCTCAGCTCCAGACTATCACCAACTTTGGACCAACGTACAGCACCCAGCTGCAGATGCAGGCCTACATCCCCAACAACCTCCCTTCTAACCCGGCTGTTATTCTTGCCGTGAGTAATCCACAAAAACTCTACCACAAGGCTTAGACTAACCCGCTATTCAGCTGCACCCCTGTGGTGGTAGCGGATCGGGCTACTTCCAGCAGACCAAGTACAGGTCCCTCGCCGACTCTCGCGGCGCGATTCTCATTTTCCCCTCGTCCCCCAAGGACTTCAACTGCTGGGATGTCGCCAGCGCCAAGACGCTCAAGCACGACGGCCAAGGTGACAGCCAGGTCCTGGTCAGCATGGTCGACTATGTCATCCAGCGATACAACGCCAACCGCAACAAGGTCTTCGTTACTGGAACCAGCTCTGGATGCATGATGACCAACGTTCTTATCGCGACGTACCCCGACCGTTTCGCCGCTGCCACATGCTACTCTGGCGTTGCTGCCGGATGCATGGCCGGATCTCCAGGATCCAGTCCCATCAGCTCTGACCGTGTTTGCTCTGACGGAAAGGTCGTCAAGTCTGGACAACAATGGGCCGAACAAGTCAAGGCTATGTACCCTGGCTACAGCGGTTCTTACCCCAAGTTCAAGACCTGGCACGGTACTGCTGACAACTTGGTCGTCTATCAGAATTTCCTTGAGCAGATCAAGGAGTGGTCGACGCTCCATGGTGTTTCATTCACTCGTGACCAGGCGAACACTCCCCAGGGCGGCTATACTACTAAGATTTACGGAGACGGAACTAAGTTTGTCGCTGTTTCTGCTGCTGGTGTTGGGCATGTTGTGCCTGCTCATGAAGATGATGATTTCAAGTGGTTCGGTCTCTAGTGGAACTGGGACTTGCTGTGAGTATAGTACCAAAAGAAGCAGTGCAAGGGGGATGTTTGAGAGAGAAAAAAAAGGGAATTTGGAAAGTTGGATAAATATTTGTCTCTTTGTATGTAGTTTTGTTATTACTGTCCAAATCGTTTGTGGTCACTCCTCACTTCGCACATTACATGAATCAAAACCAGATAACTGTGAAGTAGTGCATTCTTAGAAATCTAATATTGCTTCAATGAGCTCTGAAGTTGATGGGTTGTGTAATTGGGAACAACATTTGGATAAACATTGTATCAGGATAGCAAGAATGTGATATCTCAGAGCCGCCCAATTATCTTATCTCATGACGGTTCAAGATGGTATCTCGAGGGCTTGTTGGCATGGAGTGACACAAGGTGTATTTGTAGGGGCGGAAGAATACCCGGAGCGCTTGATGACCTTAGTCAACCCCGCGAATATGCAATTAACCACCCATGACTTGGTATCCTGTAATGTCAGCAGTAAATTAGGGACGGAATAATTTAGTCACCTTAGACCATTCCTCACTATCGAATTGCCGTATCTCAAGCTCACGCCTCCTGCCTTTTTTCTTCAACACCCATCCTGGATGTTTGTTTCTCCCAGTCTTCTTTGGACTCCCTCCCAGACAATACAATGGGAACAAAGCTCGTTATTCTGCCTACAAATACCCCCAAGCAAAAGATTCCACGAACAAGCACAAGCAAAGTCCGAACAGGCTGCATCACTTGCAAGAAGCGCCATGTAAAATGTGACGAAGGAAAGCCTCACTGCGGTAATTGCGTCAGGAACCGGAGGCAATGCGAAGGCTATACGATTCAAACAGAGAAACGAAGCACATCGCCCGGACAAATCGTCTGGAATTCGACTCAAGTTGCTCAGACTGCTCCTTTGAAAGCGCAACTACGTCTGACTCATGAGTCGCTGGACTTTAGAGATGCCATAAGCGTGGCATATTTCAATGAGTTTGTGGGAGTAGTGCAGAGTCCATGGATAGCTGCTGGTTTTAACAATGATTTGTGGGCTGTTACGCTACCACAGGTTGCAAGAACCAACGACGTTGTACGGCATGCTGCTATTGCTATTGGGGCGTTAAGCAGTTGGCTTAGCAAGTCTGGCAATCAGCCGCCTGGTTTATCGCAGATTGATGAGTGCGAAGCTGCGCGAGACGACCCAGACTATCGGAATGCCATTGCGCACTATTGTCATGCTCTCAAGCTACAAAGCCAGCAACCTTCGATTCAGGACGCAGTCTTCCTGTCGATTTTATTCTTGTGTTTTGAGACGCTGAGAGGTAACAGGAAAGCTGCTCTAGACCACATCAATCATGGATTAGCGATGCTACTTGCCTTCGTCACAGACCCAGAATCACACCTGATAACATCTTTAGCTCCAAACCCAAAACCTCTCATTGCCGTGGTGGGGGATATATTCATCCATTTGCTTCCTCAAACGAGATCAATCTTACAGGGAAGTATTGGTCGGAGTCCAGCAGTGCCTAATTTCGCCAAAGGCCTACGAGCGAAACGACAGACAGTCGACTCTTTCATGAGACTGATAGGCAATCTACCTCGATCATATTCTGCCACCGACAAACTCCCTCCCGTGCTGGACAATCTCGATGAATTCGAACGATACTGGATGACGGGTCGAAACGCCAAATTGGCCGTGGGCCCTCTTCTGATGGAAGCAGTGCATAAGTCTGGTGCTCTAGAATCCACCGACCCAAACGTCATGTCTTCGCTTTGGGAGCAGATCATGGCTGATCCTCGCATTCAAGAAATCTGCGATGCTTCTACGAAAGAGCTACAAGCGCTTGAAGCCGCTTTCATGCCACTCTTCAATCGCGCCATTATGTCAGATCCCGGATCGACAGAGTACATTAGAGCTATACATCTGCGACTGCATTATCTAGGCAGCTGTACTTTCGAAGATCTCTCACATTTCCACGACGCTACGCCAATCCAGGCAAAGACCCCGCTCTTTCGAGAGTATCTTTCCTTGGCTGAGATAAGTCTACGTACAGCGAGGCGCGATTTGAAGAGCCCGGCACATCGACTCTCCCTACAATGTGACCTAGCGTTACACCTCTTCCTCATTTCGATATTCTGTCGCGACGCCTTAGTTCGTGATGAAGCTACTTGGATGCTGAAAGACTACCCCAGCCAAGATGGAATCTGGAATGCGCGGTCAATGTATGTTCTAGCGTTGAAGAACAGAAGCGTGGAACGCATCAACGCATCAGAGGGTACATCTCAAGATCAATGGCGTCGCCTATTGCGCAGAGAGTATATGTTCGAAGAAGGCGGTCAACGCATTGTGTTATGCTTCCAAGATAGAGATCCAGTGAGTGGAAAATGGGGGCTAGTCGAGGAGACCGCTGAGGTACCTCAGCAGGGCGATCTCGATGGGGTACAGTGGCATAGAAGACCCCTTTCTGCTGACGGGAAGCCTCTCATGGGGGATATGATTGCACTTTGGCCTGAATTATTGGAGTAAGGGACGCGACAAAGGACCTTTTTCGTAACACTCCCTAATGGGCAAGATGTGCGGCTGAGGAGCCAAGGTGAGATGAGAAATGACATGGCCCCAATTTCAGCGGCTTCTAGCAGTGTCAAACGGCGTGTGTTCATTGGACGTTGTGCTGAAACGAGTATCCACTCTCAGGAATCCGAGAAAAGTGGAGCTCGTAAACCACCAAAAACGGTAATCGTTTTTACGAACCGTGCGCAACACAATATGAGGCAACAATAAGAACAAGCCAAAATGTGTTACAAAAAGACCCGGAAGCCTTGGTTTATGGGCTTTTCTCGCACTCATAATATACCAAGTCATGAACACCGTCTTCTCGGACTCTTTTCCCATTTTTTGTTGATGTTTTCGCACACAACTTGCTCCTTCCTCTCTTACGCCTCTGGCCTTTCAGTGGACCTACCCGCTGCTGAGCTACCCCAGCGCCAAGATCGACTTCCACCACAGTAACGTCCCTCTCTTCAATCCTCCACTTGAGAATTCCTCTGGATGTCCAACTAACATGTCTCTGAAGACAGATAAACCCAAACTCTCCCCGCCTCTGTCATGGCTGCCGATCCGAAACATCGAGATGACGACCAAAAGGACAATGAGAAGCCTCCTTCTACGACCGAGACCAACGAACAACTACAAAGAACTCCCCAAGTCTCTGACTATCTTCGAGTCTTCAGCTACGCTACAAAATGGGACTTCGTCATCTACGCTGTGGCTTCCTTCGCTTCGATCGGCGCTGGAATAACAATGCCTCTGATGAACATCATCTTCGGCCAGCTCGTCGACCAGTTCACAGAATACTTCCAACCCGGCACCGAGATCTCCACTGATGGCTTCCGAGAGATCCTGGATCGACAAGCTCTATATATTATGGCGCTTTTCCTTGGCCGTTGGGCTCTCAACACTATCAACAAGTATTGCTTCCGGATGATTGGCATTCGTCTCTCATCTGCTATCCGACTCCATTATCTTCAATCCCTCTTCTCTCAGTCCATTCATGTGATCGACCAAATGCCAGCTGGCGCACCCGCGACCGCCATCACATCTACCTCAAACACACTTCAGGTTGGTATCTCGGAACGCTTAGGCACCTTCTTGGAGTTCAATGGTACCATCTGGGCCGCGATCATCGTCGCCTTCGTGTGGAGCTGGGATATCACTCTGGTAACAGCATCCTTGATCTTGTACATGGGGACTGTCTTGTCAATCACGATGCCTATCCTCGTCAAGAGGCAGGCGGCAATTGGCGCCGCTGACGCTCAAGGCACAGCTATTGCGAGTGAGGCATTGCAGGGCATCCGTCTTGTCACAGCTTGTGGCGCTCAGTCTCGTGTCATATCCCGCTACCGGGAATGGGTCGGCAAGGCTATGAAAGAAGGCCAGAGGACAGCGCCCGTCACCGGCTTCCATCTGAGTCTTGTTGTGAGTTGAACAGAAGCCCTTTGCCATCAAAGGTATACTGACAGTTGTAGTTCTTCGGCGTCTTCGGCACCTTCGGACTTTCATTCTGGTATGGCACCAAGAGGTACATCGACGGTGCAATCGACAACCCCGGAGTCATCATCATTGTTCTCATGTCAGTGATGCTCATCCTCACCTCCTTGGAGCGCATCGCAACGCCTTTGATGGCTGTCAGCAGGGCGATGGTTGCCGCTTGCGAATTCTTTACTGTCATCGATGCCCCGTTACCTTCTTCCGGCTCCCTCAAACCGGACATCACCTCATGCGACATCGTTTTCGACAACGTTACCTTCGAGTACCCAAGTCGACCGGGTGTGAGGGTGTTAGATGCGTTGAGTTTTTGTATACGCTCTGGCCAAAACACAGCACTTGTTGGACCGTCAGGCTCTGGCAAGAGCACTATCGTTGGACTGCTCGAGCGCTGGTACTATTTGAAGGAGCACCACGTTCTTCCCCGGGTCGTTCAGGCAACGCCGCAGCAGAAGACTGATGAGACTGCAGAAACTCAGCCTGATGAAAAGGCACAAGCTGCCGACGCCCCTGTGTTATCTGGTACAGTCACGATCGCTGGTCACAACATCGAAGATCTTGATCTCAAGTGGTGGCGATCTCAGATTGGTCTGGTTCAGCAGGAACCTTTCTTGTTTAATGACACCATCTTCAACAATGTCGCTCACGGCCTCATTGGATCAGAATGGCAAGACGAACCTGAGGTAACGAAACGTGACCTTGTGACTGAGGCATGCAAGGAAGCATACGCGGATGAGTTCATCGATCGGCTGCCCGATGTAAGTTCACGGTATTGACTGACACTTATTGGACTATCACTGACGAATCTGTTTAGGCGTATGACACTCGCGTCGGCGATGGCGGTGCAAAGCTGTCTGGTGGTCAGAAACAACGCCTAGCCATCGCTAGGAGTATCATCAAGAAGCCTCGCATCATTATTCTCGACGAAGCCACAAGCGCCATCGATGCTAAGAGTGAGAAAATCGTCCAGGCTGCTCTTGACAGAGTAACACAGGGTCGCACAACAATCACCATTGCTCATCGCCTGTCCACGATTAAGAAGGCAGATAACATCATTGTTCTCCAGAATGGAAGGGCTGTTGAGCAGGGCGCGCACGCAGACCTCATTGTCAAGTCTGGAGTATACTCAGCTTTGGTCAAGGCTCAGACCCTTCAGGTTGCTGACCAGGCAGAGAGTAGCACGTTCATGCCTGATGCCGAGGATACTGCGCAGACCCCTGACCGCGAAATGACCAAGATGGCCACCTCTGTGTCTGGCCTGGAAGAAACAGAGCATTCCGAGAAGCCTCGTGGTCTCTTCCGAAGTTTTGGTCGACTACTCTACGAACAGCGGGCCAAATGGCCAAGCTATTTGGGCATTATCATGTCTTCCATGGCAGTCGCAGCTGGAACGCCTATCCAAGCCTGGCTTTTTGCCAAGGCTATTGGCGTGTTCCTTTTCCAAGGCGACGAGCTCAAGAGTGAGAGCGAGTTTTGGGGCTTGATGTGGCTCGCTCTTGCTGGCGGCGTTGCGCTTTCGTATTTTTGCGAAGGTTGGATCGGTCTTCGCACTCAGTATTACATTAGCGCTGTCTACAAGTCGCAGTACCTGGGCGACATGCTGTACCAAAAGATGGTCTTCTTTGATCAGGAGGAGAATTCTCATGGTACACTGAGCTCTCGTGTCTCTGGAGACGCGAAGTCGTTGGAAGAGCTCCTCGGTGTCAACCTCGCACTAATGATCTCAGCCATGTTCAACGTCATCGGTTGTGCCACCATATCCCTCGTCTTTGGATGGAAGCTCGGATTGATTTGTATGTCTGTTGCCTTGCCAGTCATGTTGGCGGCAGGCTGCTGGAAGTTCAAACACGAAGTCCACTTCGACAAGATGAACTCGGCTGTGTTTATGGAGAGCTCGCAATTTGCGACTGAAGCTATCGAGGCAATTCGAACGGTCTCTTCGCTTACAATGGAGGATTCCATCAATGGCCGATATCGCGAGCTTTTGAATGGCCACGTTAAGGCTGCGAATCGTAAAGCTCAATGGACTTCGGCCGTCTTCGGTTTCGCAGACAGTGTTGGCCTCGGTGTTCAAGCGCTACTCTTCTGGTATGGCGGCACCCTCTTGGTTAGTGGCGAGTATTCGATGGAAGCATTCTTCGTTTGTTTCATGGCCGTTATTCAGGGCTCCGAAGCTGGTAGTATGGGACTTGCAATGGCGCCTAGCGCTGTGCAAGTAACCGCTTCTGCGAACCGAATCCTGGATGTGCAAAAGTCTGTTGATCCGGATCATCTAGAAGTCGTTAAGAAGGATGATGTCATCGCCGACTCTGATGGAGGGGTCAAGGTCGAGTTGAGAGACGTCTCGTTCAAGTATCCTACCAGAGACGTCCCTGTCTTTGACCATTTGAACCTTACGATCGAGAAGGGCCAATATGCTGCCTTCGTCGGAGCATCCGGATGTGGCAAGACAACTATCATATCACTTCTTGAGCGGTTTTACGATATTCAGCGCGGCGACGGCGTGATCCTGTGCAATGGCCAAGACATCAAGAATACCAATGTTTTCAAGTACCGCGAGAACCTCTCGCTCGTGTCCCAAGAGCCCGCCATGTTCGAAGGTTCCATCCGGGACAACATCCTCTTCGGAATTTCCAATCCCGATTCCGTTTCAAATGAAAGGATACATCAAGTTTGCCGCGATGCATTCATCCACGACTTTATCGTTTCCCTCCCTGAAGGCTATAACACCGTTGTCAAAGGTGTATCGATGTCGGGAGGCCAGAAACAACGAATCGCCATCGCTCGTGCACTGATTCGTGATCCGAAGCTGTTGCTGTTGGATGAGGCGACGTCAGCTCTTGATTCAGAATCTGAAAAGACCGTCGCTGCTGCAATTGACCAAGCTCGAAGTGGAAGAACTGTCATCTCGGTCGCCCATCGGCTGTCAACCATTCAGAATGCTGATGTCATCTTCGTGTTTGATGAGGGCAAGGTGATCGAGAAGGGAACTCATACTGAGCTTGTGAAGAACCACGGCATTTACTGGGAGATGGTAAGTTGACCTTGACACATTATAACTCTGAAGAACGGTATGCTAACTTTCTTTTTAGTGCCAGAGCCAGGCTTTGGATCAATGATTGCAACATTCACACCTTTATTCGACCTATCATCATTCACTTCCACTTATTCCATTCATCTAGACCTAGTATCCACTTTGTCTTGTAGTGTTCAGTTTACTTGTTCTTTTCCTTTGTCTTTCTGAGATCAGCTTAGCTATTATTATCTTCACCTCAACTTTAGAATCTTTCGCTTCTTAGCAATTTATCCGAATCAACAGTGGTGCACCACATTAGCTTGACTATCCAAGCTGGGTATGTACGAGTCAAGAACTTAAACATCAATTTGAATCTATTAGACTAGCTAAATAATTTCATCTCTCATGATAAATTGTATAAAGAACTTGGTATCTGTTACTTTAAATCCAAAACAAACTACTCTTACATCTCGACCATCTCTATTGCTTTGTCGTCTTCGACTTGCGACTCAACTTCCACGAAGACAATTTCCACCGGGAACCAGATGAGTCAGATTTACTTCTCGCTGTCATCTGTGGAACCTCCAGTTGGTCCTTGCCGATTTCACCTGGTACATTTCCTGGCAGCTCAGGTGGTTGTACGTTCAGCTCAACAAGCTTGTTGGCTAACGAGGGTCCATTTACAGCGGGTATATTCGTGACAACCGGTTGAGGATTCTCTATCGACTGGATCTCTGTTGAGTCAAGCTCTGTGACCGGTGCGGACTTCTCGTCCGACTTCGAAACCGCTGACAACTCGACCTGATTGCCAGGTAGTTCAGAAATGACCGGCCCTGCGTCCAATTCGACAGGTCCACTAGACTCCCCAAGCCCTGCACTGGACGGGCTTCTCAACGATGCGTAATCGGGAGGATTGCCGAATCTGTTCCGGTATACGATATCGTCAATCGACGATCGTAGCTTATTGAACTTAAAACCCACGTTGAGTTTCTTGAGAGGAATGAGCTGGTCGATCTCGTCATGGACTTGCTGTTGCAAGCGCTTCTCCTTGCCGTTAAATGTTGTGATCGTCTCCTTCGCGTAATACTTGGCGGCGTCTTCGATCTGCTTGATTGAAACGTACTTTCCATCGTATCGGAATGATCGTTCGAGAATGAGAATCATATCGCAAGAGCACTTGAGAAGCATTCTCGCTGTCGGTGGGAGGGCGAATAAACAACCAGCCGCGCCAAGAATGACACCAATACCCATCGTGGGTACTGCGACACCCACTGCAACAGCGCTTACAGCGGCGAATTGCGACATTGAAACCTTGATGTATTCTTTGAAATTGCTCAAGACGATATCTGTCATGATTGCCTCGATTTCAGCTGGTGCAGCTTTGGGGAAGCCAAAACACTGAAGGACGTGTTCGCAAATGAGACGTGATACTGTCGGTGTTCCGATCATCCCTGAGCACGGAAGAGGGACGGCGGCGGTGCGGATCGCGTGTGTTCCTAGTCTCATACACTCTGTTATCGCTGAGTTGATCTTCTGTTCAACATCAACGACTTGAGCTGCAACACAGAAGAGACGTACGCGTTCGTCGACAATAAGGTCGAGGGTTTGGGTGAGAAGTTCTCTGACTCCGGCATCATCATCTAAATATCGTCAGTCAAGTACAATCAACATAGAAATGGCGCTCACTCTTGGACAGGCAACAGAATCCATCAGCTTTGTAATGCTCGATCTGCGACAGCTGGCTTCTCAGCTCGGCGAATTGCTCCTCAGCTTTAGCATTAGCACTTGCTTCGGCGAGCTTCTTTGCTTCCTTGTAGTCGTCCATTTTCTCCATCAGCGTATCTAAATATCGTTCTTTGTGTTGAGCTGTGAGTTTATCTTTCTTTGTGCCGACAACAAAAACAGGAACTTGATGTGAATATTGAGCGATTGTAGCAAAAGTCCGCTTTTCTGCTTCTTCTATGCGGGCGACGTCGGAATCAACACAAAACCTAGAATTCGTCAGTTTAAACACCATCAGGACACGATTGACATACCAAATAACGTGGAGAGCCTCGGCAGGATCTTCCTGGAACGCTCTATGTCTAAGGAACTTGGCGATCAAGTCTAATTCTGTATCGCTACCAGCCTGCCAACCTCTTGAATCATGAATCAAAAGCCCTGGGTGTTTTGGCGATTCGAAAGCCACGTTGATATCGTGAACACCCTGGTCGTAAGAAAGTGACTCATCAGTCATCTCAACACCAAAGACCTTGTTGATCAGAGTCGACTTTCCGACACCCGTTTTACCGCAGACCAGAATTCGAAAGGCTTTGACTCCGCTTGCTTCGAGCTGCATATCTCTGAGCCAAGGAGCCAGCTGATCCTCTTCGGCGATAAGGTGCGCATCTTGGAAATTGGAAATCGGCTTCTTGAGAGGTTTGAAGCTATTGAGATCGCCGTGTCGGGGATACCTGTCAAGAATGCAAAATACCGAAGGGTGTATCATGTTTCCGTAGGGTCCAGCGTCGCACCACCCTTTCAGTGTCTTGTCAAGCCCTTCAAATATCTTTCGACTTGCAGGTCGCTTGAAGCAATCTGTGTCCGGCTTGATAGAGTGTATATCTACCCCTGTTGTCGACTTCTTTCCATGAGCACTCTGGAGGTCAAACATGCTGATTCGAAGCCCATTGCTGTACTGAATACGCCACTCAATCTCTTCCGATCCGTCCAAAGACGGCAGGTTGCCAGCATATTGAGGAAAGACCAAAGTCATGGGATTGTCATTGGCTTTTGAATCGCCGAAGTTATTGAGGGCAAGACCTGAGTAGAGACTCTCTAGGACCATCCACTGCAAGGGATACAGAGAGAGCCCGTCGTGAGTTGTGCCTCCAATCATATCCTGGTGCGTGCCCATGAACCAGGCCTGAACGAGGGACCGATGGGTCATATCTGCATCTTCGGGGATACTGAAGAGCTCGGGCACCCTGTTAGAATGATTTTCGTTCATAGCTAGAGCATGACGAAGAGTTTCTATGGATGTGTTGAATGAGATGTCGTAGCTTGTCCTTGAGCTGTGTATCGTGGTATCGAAAAGACCAACAAATGGTATCCTTGGAGGGTCGCCGGCTCCGCTCTTGATCTTCTGGAGTAGTTGAGGTCCTCGCTTGAAATCGTCATCGATTTGTGCCTTGATAAGTCCGATAGAGGCATCATAAAGCTCATCGAAGTTGTCGGAGTTCGGCAACCCTAGTCGATGCACGATACCGGCGACAGCGCGAGCAATGAAGGCTCCGTGGCCTGAACCGTAGAGCCAGAGTTCGTCTTCGGGTCGTTCCAGCACGAGGCAGATATCCTCAACAATACTTTTGATCAAAGTAGCCGACTCATCGTTTGTGGACTTTGACCTCAGTCGATCGCTCAACTTTGTGACACCGCTTGTAGCGACATAGTACTTGGGAATCTGAGCGATGGTGTATCCGTTTGACTCAATCAGGCCATCACGAGTCAGTTGCTTGATCCTAGAGATGGTTGAAGGATTCGCCTCCTCTGCAGCAGATTAGTCACCACTCTTTATGCCTGCGTCAAGCACTTACTCTTCGTCTCGCGCGACTCACACCCGTCCACCAAAACAACAAGTCTCTTAATGGGTCTTTTCTCCGACATGATGAGCAACAATCGACCACGCGTATACGGGAGCAAAAAGCCAAAAAGCTTATCTCAAAGCTGGGTAGACCAAGTTCTTAAGAAGGGCCAGCGTCAGCACTCAGAAATTGGGCTGGGCGGGGCAGAGAGCTGACATGATAATGGCGCTCCATCGGACTGTTTCAGCGTAAGCGCGAAGCACCGAAAAGACACAAGATTATCGTCTGGGGCGTAAGCAAGGCTCCATATCAGCCTTGTAGGATTCACCTAAAAGCGAGGTAATTGGGTCAGGGAGCTGGAAGTCCGACGGATCTAGCGGTCTAAGCCACTCCTGGTCTGCCCAAGGGACGATCACTCCCGCGGAGCAGGGCTGAGCAAATGCTGCGCCTATATGGGTGACAGAAGAAATGTTCTCCAAGGCTTAAGCTACAGAAATAAAGTAGCCTAAATGCTGGCCTAAACCGGCATAAGGTGACTGACTTATTTCGTCCCTTATGCTTTCGGCGATCAATTCTTCTGACACCCTGCGGCGCGCTTCGTCGATGATGACATTTTGCAGTGAGCATTCTCTGGTTGGTGTTGCGACAAGGATTATTTCTGGTTCGCGTTTCGCACGTTGGGGACGCCACATACGTTTGTTATTTGCGCCCAGTAGAGAAATGATGCCTCTTGATTAGAAATGGCATGTTTTTGAGGAGGCAATTGCTGACTGTACGCAAAGTGCAGGTGCAACCGTTGGTGGTGATACCAACGCGGGGTTAGCGTTAACCAATCCAACACGAAACATTCCGAGAGCGAAAGCGAGATGAGGCTCAAACATCGAATTGCTAGTAAATTCCGATGACGCTACGCATTTTATCAAGTCTATCACGTTCATAATTTTAGATCCATTGTCTGGCACCCTGCCTTTATGGGTTGCACCGCTTAGAACACCGATACCAAGCAAGGGCTCTTCTTAGGAAATGCAACAAATAAAACCTGGCGATCACACGGGTGCTAATTGAATTCTCGAATATCATATGTGTTGATATCCTTCTTAACAAGATGAGTCGTTACCTAACTATACAAGAACCCATATCTTCCGTAATTGGTAACCTCTTCATTCCACTGGCGCATTCTTCCTAGCTCAAAGCCATGGGAGTCGGCGATACCAGAGTCCAGAACTTGTTTCACCGGGGTAAGATCACCTGCTGTAACTTGCAAGCAATACCAAGCTATTTGTAAGGGATATATCAGCAGTAGTGCAAGACTCGCAGCGTCTCCTGCCCGCAGTGCCTGGTTTGAGAAGCGACAGATCTCTGATGCTAGGCCTGTTATTCGAGATGCCGGGCCCTCGCTGTCTGACTCTTTGTTTTCCTGTCCAGTAATGATATTGATATTTAAGCAATCGCATGGTTGTATAAGGCAGAGAAGTATGGCGTAACAAACTGCGAGAGAAACACAGTCCATCGGATCATCCGGAAGATGTTTTTGACTGCTCTCTATAAGAACTGGATCGATGGTGAGTATCCATGATCCGTCTTTGCACCAGGAATGTAAGGCGTGCACGAGTGACTGCACTCGTAGTCGGAATGCGCCCGACCTTTCAACATCTATACATGAGGACTGTCGAAGTTGATCATACTCATCGATGATGCCAGGAAATTGTGAGAATAGGTCCAGAAGAAGATCGAATCTATCGGGTGTCTCGCCCGGCGGTATAGTTTGGGTACTGGCCCATTGTGGTTGTTCGAGGAAGCAACGTTTCCGTTGATGCCCGGCCGAAAGAAGCTGCACACTTAGCTGAGGCCTGAAGAAATCTGACATTGGGCTTACTTACGATGTAGTATCTTGCGACGCGCCATATCTGCTTCTCTTCTTGGCTTTTCAGAGGCTTTGGGCCTCGAGATTGTAACTGAAATACTGGTCAGTAAAGCTCCGTGTACAAATCATGATACCTACTATTCTCCCTAGGCCGTCGTAATGCAGAAGCCAGGCATTGGGTTGCGAGAACACCACATTCTCATATACACAGAGACACATGACGCCCATTATCGTGCCGAGATTTGTACTTGCACTGTTGATTTCGGACCGGAGCTGTGTCAGCGCGTAAGAGTACAGTCGCAATCCCAGGTTGCAAGCTTGTTTATCCTGGTGTATCCTTCCAAAATATGTGGCCGATAAAGCTTGTATACATGACTGGTGTAGTGGCGATTTGTATTCTGTTAGCAGCGCCGGAAGAACACTGCTTGCGAGTGCTGGATCATATCGAAATGACGTCGGCGATAGCTTTGATAAGGTATATGGAAGAAAGAGAGTTTCCTTTGGCGGCATGAGAGTGCGAATTTGTGGTTTAAGAGTTTCCTGTTTGACTGTCTTTGTGTAATTGGTGGCCACTATGCGGGTGCATTGTGTTGGCTTAGGTCGTGAGACGACAACATCTGTGGCAAAGCGTGTCCCTTCATCAACAAACTTGAGTTGACTGTGATATCCCGAACAGGTAAGCCCGGCATTTGTGCAGCGTTGACAATGAGGTTGTTGTTCATCTGTTGCCAAGAGTCAGCATCAGCTGCCAAATGTCTCCTCGGTTATCAATCAGTTCCGACGCACCGCACTTAACCTTGCGTTCTACGCAGGTCCCGCACCGTTTGATCCGTCTACCGTGCCGAGCCATGTGGATACGAGATATCGCAAAGCATATGTAAGAGAAAAAAAAAAGAGGAACTTGTTGGATCAGATACCGGTAGAAAGGCAAAGGGTCTGGGCTGCAGAGAAGCGATTCAGTTAGTTGCACGGGGACAGATTGGTGAAATAGCCCGTAAGCGGGAAAAGGATGGGAATCCAAGAACAAAGCTGACACACGATCAGTACGGATCTAGTTAGAGTGGTTTTTGGGCAGTGGACAGGGCTTGGCTTTTGCCTCAAACACGAGTTAAGGAGGGGGGTTCTAGAACAACGTGCATCTTTATCTGTTCGTATCGGCGCAACATACTGTCAAATTCTGAAGCAGGAGAGGAGGCGGAATGAACGGCCATCTGGAAGAGAATTGGCGTCCGTTCTTCATCTGAATGTTCTGTTTCGACTCTTCTTTATCGGAGCGGTTCCAGTCCAATCAGCATCTCTCAAATGTCTGAGTCAGCAACTTCATCAGCCAATGAAGTAAGAGTCGCCACCTTAGAAGTTACTTGTCGAGCCCTACAAACAGACAGGGTCTGAGCCGACCGGATGAGATCGGAGACGCACTGTCGATCATGACTGGTAGATCCAAAATTCGAGAGCTGATACCATTTTATCTGAATCTTAGCTTCTTTCCAGTACCTTTGTGACCAAAGAATGGCAGAAACCGTTACCATGTCCCCATGTCATCCCACATCCCGAGACCCAATCCGAGACCCAATTGTCGATTTCTTACTTGCTCGGCCGTACACTACCGAGACAGTCTCGAGCTAAAAACTTAAAATCAGGCCAGGTTTGCATTATGAATTGCCACTGGAAGGTTAGTGGCGCCGAACTATTCCAAAGCTTACCTGGCGGCAGTCCTCGGGAGTTCCCTTAACCAAAGCCTCGGTGGGCTGCTGTAGAGGGACTCTTCAGACGTCGACACTTTGACAGACTGACAGTGACATTCTTTGCAAGGGTAGAGAGGCTTAAATCGTTAGATTTTAGATATATTCAGACCTCGTTACAGCTAACGGCGCGGGGTCATAATGGTGGTGAAATCTGACAGGCGTCAAGCTTTCAAGCCATGAATACGGTAGGCGCATTCTAGAACTTAACTTGCACTAGCTGTTCAGCTGAACCTGGTTGTTTTTAATTTATTTAGAGGGCGATTCCCCGTCAAGTTTCGGAGGCAAAGCATCGACACTTACACTGAAGTATTCTGCCAAATCTCCACAAACACGACGAAATTTCCGAAGCCTGCTCAAGTCTAGTCGCAGATAGTCCATTATGCATTCAACGGCTGCGCACTTATTGCTTGTTCTCGGCATGGCTATATCCCTGCTACGGGGAACCCTGGCCCAGACCACCGTGTTCATCATGGACGACGGGGGTAGTTTCAACTGTCCTGGGGTCCTCCGTAATTACAACGGCAATGATGGCAAAGCGTATTGTTGCGTCGGCGGTGAACTCGATCTCAGCACCTGCGAAGGCTGGCCCATCTGTACAGGTAGTTCCTGGAGCGCTAAGCCTTTGAGCTGTGCCGCAACAGTCCCTGTCACGGCTACAGATTACGGTGCACAAATCAGGAGTGCGAGATCCAAGTACCTCGAGGATGATGAGCTTACAATCACCAGTGGTTCTGTCTCTTCGGCAACTTCGGATGGAGGTCAGGCTTCTGCAGTTTCAGCGACCAGTACGGCAGTTGAATCCACGGCATCAGATAGTGGTTCTAATATCATCGCGTCGGGTTTGGCAGGTGGGCTAGTGGGTGGTTTGATGGCTTTGTGGATTGGTTTGTGACGACAATTCCAGCGACAGATCGACTTCCTAGACTTCTAACACAACGAGCATAGTAAGCCTGTATTCATGACGGCATGCTATTAATCAAATATGAAGTTATGTGTTATAAATCTTTTGCTTTTCAGTACATGTATATCTGCATCTCGATACCTTGATCCCATTGCGTCAATTCAAGGTTTTGCGCCATTATATCCCATAGGCATATCCCCGAATGGCTTCCTTCAAGATGTTACGCCTCAAGGCGCCTTCGTCTGTGTCTGTTCCCATGGTCTTGTGACTGACAAGATAGCTGTCCTACCCCGGGATCGTGTTGTGCTTCAAAATAAGGTATCGATATCGTCCAAAAAAAAAAAAAAAAAAAAAAAAAAAGAGGGAGTAGAAAGAAATAACGCCAGGCGATTGCAGGGGGAGATAGGGATCTGCCATTTGTTTGGGAGGCTTGCGACGAGCGTGGTTGGGCTGTGGCCCAAGTTGCTTCAGGATTTTCTGAGTTCGTTTCTCATTGCCAAGACTGCGAACGTCGATCTTGGTAAGTTGCGCTTCGAACTTGCCCATGCGGCGATCCCTGGCCTTAGCATCCTTCTTTAGGTCGCTGTTCTGAGCCTGGACATTGGTTGAAAAGGTAGTCATATCAACTCGGAATTTCTTATCCTTGCTTCGATCAGCCATTGCTTCAGACATCATCTTGTTGGTCTGTGGGCAATCGTGGGCCATTGTCTGAAAGGCTTGCTGCCAATTGAAGACATAATCTTGTTCTTGGACGCCACTGGCGTCAGAGTGGACGTCAGTGTCGGCATCGAGGTCAGCATCAAGCTCGGTGTCAGGGTTGGCCTCAGTGTCGGTAATGTCGTGGGTAACAGACCCTTCGTGTTCCGTGTCCGTGTCCGAGTTGCTTGTATCATTGCTGCTTACTTCGATGATGGACAGATCAACTGTCTCACTCTCTGAATTTGAGAGATCGCTATGACCACTGATGCGATGACTTGGGTTAGTCAGTTGGTCGAACTCCTCGGTGGTAGGGTCAAAGGTACTGTCTTCATAGACGGATGAGGTGTCTTCAATATTCTCAGGAAGTCGGGCCTGTATCTTCTGAGACTTGCGAGTAGAATTGTTAAGGCGCTGTGCGTTTTCAGATGGCATGTTCAAACCTCCCTTCTTTCTTTTACGAGAAAGATGACTGTTCTTCAGTCGGGAAGATGCGGGAATTACCTTCACGGAAGGAGATGGACTACCATTTCTCTTTCGTTAGCAAGAGTACTCGGCGATAGGCGCACGAGAAGATGAAGCAGGCGCACGGGAAGACGTGGTACCCGGGGCATGAGAAGACAACGCCGCAGGAACACGAGGTCGGACGGGCACGAGAAGATGAATCAGGCGCGCGGGAAGAGGTGGTAAAGGGCGCATTGGGAGACGTAGCCCGGCAGTGTGATGTTCGGCGCTGGACATCAAGCGCAAGCCACTCTTGCGCCGCAGCAGCTTTCTTCTTACTCTCCGCCTTTGCGAATTTGTCTTCGAAATCGGCGTCAACTAGACCTTGGATCTTCTTGGTTTGTTTCTTCTAGTTCAGTTCACGGGAAGGAAGATAGTCGTATTCCCGGGCTTCCTAAGGGAACTCTTACCCACAAGAAGGACATACAAGCCGTGATCTTGTTGGGAATGCTGGTGAAAATGGTGATGGCAATCAGCCATCCGGCAAAGTGAAGGATGGGTCAGGTGCAACCGTTGCAGCTGAGATGCTTGTAGAGACGAGTCTGGCTTTGGGTCTGATTGAAATATGGGAGCCAATCCTCGTCAGTCATGTAGCGCTTCAACTCTTCTGCGCCCTTTCGCTTCATGTTAAGGGACGCGATGGCTTCATGATAGCGATCCAAGACCTTCTCTGCGAGGTCACGGTTCTCTTTCGACTTCAAGTACTCTCGCTTGTCTTTGAGGTCGCGCAGGGTGAGACGAAACTTCTCATCGTAGTCAAAAGCCTTATGCTTCCCTTCAGCCGTCCGATCCTCGACGGACCCCAGTGCTACCGGCCGAGGGGCCCTTTTAATATCTTGCTTATCGAGTTCTTCATCGTCAGGCTCGAGGTACCAATCACTCATCAGAGTGATGCTGCAGCGTTCGATCGGCAATGCTACGAAACGGGTTAGCGACGTGCGATGGGTAAGGACTAGGTGTTCATTGACTTACTGTGCGTGGGGACGGGGGTGGTCGTAGGAGGAAGGGAAGGGAGGGCTGCTGTGCAAGCCACAGCAGCCTTTTTTGCGCCTGTGTTGGCGATAGTTAGATTTCAGTGGATGCGGGCGTTTTCATCTGAGTTGAGCCTACGCTTCGACCTGCCCTAGAGGGGTCAACCTTGAATCATGCTTCCCTTTAGCCATGATGTCGCGTGAGACGTCGCGATGGCGGCAGGTATCGCTTACCGTCCGCGTCGTGAATACAAACGGCGAAGAAGAATGTTAATGGCCAAAATGAATGAAAATGTGAAGGGAAGAGGATGAGGTAGAGGAGGATTTTGAAGGAGAAGGAGGGTGGAGAACCAAGAGGTCTCACTAGAATTATGCAAGATTTAATTCCTAAATGGAGCGACTTAAAGGAACTCATTTTGAATTCTTAGAAAATATTTTCCTTAGGTTTAGGGTACTAAAATAAAGTATCCTAAACTCCACTCTAAGCCGGCATAAGGTGGCTCACTTATTTCGTCTTCTATGATTTCAGCGGTTAATTCTTCTGGCACTCTGGCGAATGCTTGAACTGTAGCCTTGGACTTAGAAAAGACCGTTCTGCATTAGCACCTATGCACGCATAACGCTTACGTGTGTACTGCCTACTGGCACTCTACCCATTGTTATAATGTAAAAGACACAATGAATTGTTGTTTAACCAGGCTTAAAATTAGGCATTTGTCACGGGCGGTTGTTGGTATCTACCGCAGACCCCTCCTGGACCGTTTGCCGACCTATTCTTGGAAATTGTGAATCTGTTCACTGGAGGGTTTATTTTCTGTATTGTTTGGTTAAATTTCATGAGCGGCGGAACTCTCGAATGGTGACTTCAGCTGGCAGGTGAACCTTTCCAGCATTAAGGCACATGTGAATATTCCTCCTCAAATATTCCTTTTGAAGGTTATGTATAGGTGCATAAAGGGAACAGTCGTGGATGACTCTTTTACACGCCACGCATATTCTTGCGCTTCAACGTTAACAATGATCAAACTTGATGAGTTACTAAAGCTCGAACAACTCTTCCCCTTCTTCCACCACATCCATATTATATAGTGGATTATTTCGATCAACAGAAATAGGAGAAGATTGATTCGTACTGGAAGTTTTACCCTGACTGTTTGGGCAGTAGTCTGACAGGGTGTTGAAAGTCTACGCGGCTCCGGGTACACTGCGCTTTTCGGTGGGCGTGAACAGCGGTTATAAGCTCTAATTCCATTTTGTCATAATACATACGACCAAAGGTAGTGGAAAATACGGGATCCCGTCCGCTCTCCCATAGTCAAGCCACTAACCGGCGGATTAGTAGTTGGGTCGGTGACGACCAGCGAATCCCCGCTGTTGTATGTTTTTTGCCTTTTTGACAGTTTGCACCACACATCTCCATCACCTCTTCTTCGTCCACCTCAAAACCAAAAGCGAGTGTTTTCCCATACCAATTTACTCTTTCATCTCACCTCTCTGATACCCCTTCCCCTCCCCCCC
>QHHJ01000162.1:25409-51154 GCA_004367495.1 Fusarium scirpi | reverse complement strand
GCACGGAACGGTCACGAAGGGGTCGGCGTGGGACCAAGGGAGGGCCATACATACCCATTGCACCAAAATATACGAATTGGACTCGACGTGACTTGATGATGCCTTAAGGACTGAATTGAGTAGAGATATTGATGAAAGATGATTGGCTTGAAAAAAGGGAAGAAGCGAAGGAGACTCTGGACGATCATGATGGAAATAAGGAAAGAAGCAATGGCAAAGTGACGATTGTGAGACGTAACCAGCAAGCCACTTGCCATTTTGAAAAGACGTTCATAAGAGGAGCATGGGGGGAAGGGCAGGGAGGGGAATCGGCCGGAGGAGATTGACCGGACAAGAACTTTAAGCATGAGTGTTACTTGGCCTGCAGTGAGGAGAATACCGTAGACCATCGGGGCAGAAGAGCCAGATGGCCAAAACATGCCATACGTTCTCCTGGCGGGGGAACAGGCTACAGCCTTCATAGGAGGCGGCCACAGTGGAGCGAGGGGTTTGGAACCGTTAGAACCATGCGACCGATGTCGTGTTGAAGTGAATAAAAGTCCACGATGACTAACACGAGAGGTGGTACCAAAAGCTGTATCCGTACGTAGAGTATATACTAGGGTACTATGATTACCATTTCCTGAATCCCTGCTGTCTACATATCGTATCACAATTTAACCTCGATCAATTGGGATGGGAGGCACAAGCAGAGAGCTCAATATGAGCTACAAATGGAAGCCAGTACGTTAAGGAAAATCAAGTGAAGCTTCTCAAGAGTATTGGCACGCAAATTCAGATACAATTGACACTTGAAAAGAGCTACTGAGTTTTGAGATGGCGGAGGTTATCACCCGGTGGACCAGCGTTGGGGACAAGCGAAGGGCCAATTGTAGGTACTTGACACGTACAAAGAAGCAAAATGAGAGTTGAGATAAGTGAGGAAGCGGACAATGCAATGGCTGTCGGTTGCTCCAGGGTTCAATGAGGCTGTTATTGGACCGACCCACAGTAAAAACCTGAGACTGGCTTGGATAGAGGTGCAGTTACGAACTAAGTGGGCCTTACATGCAGTAGCTCCAATGCACTGTTCCGTCGCCTTTGATTCGTTGGGTGTATTCGGTGGCTGCCAACTGTATTTGGGATAAGTCAGGATTTAATACGCTATCCCCCAGAATAAAACCTCGGAGCTATAGAACTTGTTAAATAAGGATTGTCTATTGGAATGAAAGAAGCCCTGCCGACATACTTTTTTTTTGCGGCCTGTTGATGTTTTTTTTGGGCACTGTCTAGATTTTAAGCAAAATGCCCCCCGTGCCTGTCCTTTGACACATGGCCCACGACGCCCTCAACCCCCTCGTATCTAATTCGCCAGCCAAGGAACGAGACCACCGAGCGCGTCTATTGGCTGTTGCTAAGCTCTGTCCTATCAGAAGCCAAGGTACACTCCTCCGTCCAGAGGCCAACGTTTTGCAGCACCACATAGCGGGGCCGCTCGCTTTGACTTAAACCTACTGTACTCGCCGCGGTTTGTGGTCTTGTAAAGAGATGGTCCTCGGGAACGTACTCCGTAGTATCCTATTTACAGGATATCAAGCATGCCAGTACCATGTGCGTCAAATATGCCTAAATAACGACGCGTAGAATGCGTCCACTCGTGAATGAGTAGAGTTAGCACCTCAACACCTAACAGCTCTTCGCAACTCATACACATAGAGCCTGCCGCTTGACCATTCTTTGACCGCTGGGTACGAAGGCTCTGTCTGCATGGACTCGATGGCAGCCCCCGGTATTGAGCCAGGTTCGTTCCGCTTATTGTGAAGCGGCCCAGCTTTTGTCATGGTCGGCTGGAGGAGGAAAAGTCTCACGGCACAAGAATTGTGGAGCAAAGGTACTTTGTTCTTGTCGCACACGAAATCGACCGCGTCTGGTGAGAAACAATTTTACAAGTGCTAGACATGTGCCAATGCGTCGCGTCACCTTTCTCATCCTGCGCCCCCTAACCCCCTTTGTCGATTATGATACTTTGCTCCGTCATGATTAATTACGGGAACTTGTGCTGGAGATGTCACTGGCTTATGAGGAATGGCATTGAGGAGACGGGCCACTGGGTGTTGCGATCACAGAAAGCGCACATCATCTGCTAATCTTGGCGACAACTAATATTGCCTGCACGAGGGCTTCAACAGACTTCATCGAGATCCTCCAAGCCGTTATCCTTCGGAACTCGCAATTAATACAAAAGACACTTTAAATTGGACCATTCGTCATCCATATGAACTCCCTCTCCACCTGGGGTGTGATGCCTCGAGACGTAAGGGGGCTCCATCCAGCGATTTCTCACTAGGCCGCGTTCATGTCTTTATCCGCTCATCACATTACGTGACGCCCTGTCTTGATCCTGTCCGTTCTCCTGGGGGGGTTTTCTGCCAAAAGGCCTCGCTTGTTCATGTTTCTCGACATCTCGCCCAACTCTACCATTAATACATCTCCCGAGGCCTTCAAGCCCCGAATAATCTCATCGCAAGCTGAGATGCCCTGTATTCTCTATCAATCTCGGAAGGGATTGTGTGCTCGGTGCAATTCTTCATCACATCATCCCTAGCTGATCGCCGAAAGGACTGTCTGCACCAGGGTCTGCACCAGGGCTCATTTGTAACCCTCAGCACAGCAGGCCCGCTCAAGCTGCAGCCACTTTCCCGTTCATCTCTGCCACCCCCCGTCCCCCTTCGACACCCATGATCCATCCCGGGCCCTCGCGTGAAGCCTTTTATTACCTCCATAATCTCGTCCAGTCGCTCTCTAAGCGCTTGGCATACTCTCAAGCGTCTCCAAAAAAAACAAAGAAAAGAGGGCGTGGGGTGGGCTTTATTTCCGCGGGGCGTTAGCATCAATAACTCATCGGATTCATGGGTAAGACAGAGTTATCGATGTCGCGAATGAATTAGATAGAATAGATTGAGGATAAAGCTCCAAGAATGTGTCAGCCAGATGGAATGGGTACGCTTTGGCAAGTGTGAAAAATTAAACAGAGGGCGTCGCTTGTCCTAGCCCAAGCAAAACCCCCAGACCCCAGCTAAGGATTTATGCTAACACTGATCAGCACCCAATATTGGCCAAGGGATGACCACACTCAAATATTTCCAGCAGTGTTTCACTTCTTCGGCAGAATTTAACCACTGGCAGTCACCTGGTTGCATGTCAGTGGGATCCTACTAAAGTAAGAATTTGAGGTATTGTTGCCCCAGAGGTGCGTGGTATCTTGAACTGCATCTCCATCATCCTGTCCAAAAATCTCGCAAGTTGCCTTGGTACAACCCCTTCTCTGGCAATGGACGCCGTTGTCGAGGGGATTTCGTCTGAGCTCTCCTGCGAGGTCCTTTTCCCAACCTTTCTTGATACAAGGCCTCGAAGGATTGTTGTCGTAACCTTGTTGACGTCTCTCTTCCATCGCACCTCAAAATCTCTTTAGCATTTCAGCCGACAATGCTTCACTGAGACAGACTCTCTCTTTCAGTCCTGATACTTTCACGAACCCTCTCTCGCAGCTCCAGATAACCTCTCTACCGTCCATCCTCATAACCGCAACTCCGTATAGACATACCGTTCCACGTCGTTTTATCGTCTTTACCCCTTGAACCCGTCTCGGCGTCAATGTACTGTTCGCGATGGAGTGCGCAGTATCTTGTTCACTCACCCTTTGCGGCGCCGTTCCTTTCGTGAAACGCGAACGCTCTCGCGATGCCAAAACGATGATACTTATCTCCAGTTGCAACCCTCTCCTCCTGGCCTAACCAAAGAATACGATCCACCGTTTGTTTGCCGCCTTCGAAATCAGCGACCTCCTTTCTTCGACTTATGACTTATCGCATCCGCCGACAACATTGACAAGCTCGAGCTGAAACGATGCCTGAAGGTATAGCACATCTGCGATCTTACGACCGATCTATCCGCGATACTGGCTTCGATAAAAGATTTGATGGAACGGTTCGTAGATACAGTGCTTAAGGACTCCACGATTAATACAATCGATGCTCCCGCACAATCCTTGGTGAACTTCGTCGTCGGCGAATGCGTCAGTATTGGTATTATTTGCGGATAGGCCTATATGCCTATAGAACCTCGAACCATTCGTAGACCGACGTCGAATAATATTATCCCTCCTTCCCCTTCACGTCCATTCCCGCCACCCACTACACCATGACCTGTGGCATGTCTACCACGCCCGAGGCCGGCCCCTCTTGTGCAGCAGCAAGCGACCGCACGAAATACTCTGTCCAACAGGGCGGTCCAATATGGCAAAGACAAATATAAGGCACACCTCGCGGTGTGGCATGTTGGTAGACTTGTCAGGGAGTCGGCTAGAGGGATCGGTTCTATTAGGAGGTTAGATGGGGGATGTTTACAAGTGTGGCAATGATGCTTAAGACAGAGTAACGACGTACATTTGAAGCTGCAAGTCTTCAGACATTGCCTGCTTAGTTAATGGTTTTACTCTTCGTCGACAGGCTGTCCATAAGAGGATATAGATTCCTTGAATACGGTCATGGCTGTTAACGACAGTAGCATGACATCAGGGTCAAAGCAACTTACAGCTTCTGATAAAAGCAAGCTGCCGTATCCATCAACGTGGACATAGGTATATTCCTACAAGGCTCAGCGTTCATCCCATGCGGTATAATTCACGGTAGTCAACATCATGCCACATACCTGAGGGCCTTGTGAACCACGAAACGCCGACATAAGCATAAAATATAGGTTCAAGAGTATAGGAGTTGCGCACATGACTTATAGTCATAAGAGATCACGGCTCCAGAACTTGAAAAAGATAAGTGCCGCGTAGTCACAGATGATAGGGCTCTTTAAAGAGCTCAAGGGGTAAGAGATAGTGGGCGCCATTTTGCTACTGTTTGCCTGCCGAACCTACTATGGGTTGCCCTTTTCTCAAAGCACATTACGGTATTAGTTTACATTAGTGATGCAAGAATGACTTAATTCTTTATGTACTATAACCCCTCAGTCTGGAAGCTGCTATAATCCCTTTCTGGCCAACATGGGTGTTTTTATCCCTTCGCTATTCGTTCTGGAACGTTATTAATGCGGAACATTGTGTACGCCGCTCACCTATAAAAGAGTTGGTAAATCCCACGCTTATCACATTTGTTCCATTTCCTCGTCATTACCGCGTCAGTTCGCTTTAATTAGTTGTATAATTCCTACCTAGTCCCTTTTTGCACTTAATAGTGCTATACACTTACAATGCGTTCCTCGCCTCCACGTCCATCTCTCAGCGACAAGGGTTTGCCTTTAAATGTCCCCGAGTTTCGTAGGCTTCTACCAGCTCCAGTTCCGGGTCTTGAGGGTACTAGCTCTGGCTCCAACCGGGGACCATCACTGCCGTCTCGTCTCCATCCTCGAACCAACCACACAAAGATCGCTTGCGAACCGTGTCGGAAACGAAAGGGCAAAGTACGCAGAGCTCGATATATCCGTATTTCTCCTGGAGAATCTGACAGGTTTGATCCGCTAACACCTCATCTCCCGCGCAGTGCTTCGGCGAACGTCCGAAATGTAGTGATTGCATTAATAGAGATCTCGACTGCTATTATCAGGCTTCGGATCGAGATCCGCGTGTCCTAGAGCGTCTGTACGGTGAGGCGCAAGAGAAAAACACTATGTATGAACAGTTCTGCCACCTTCTGAGATGCCTGTCAGAGCGAGAGTCCAATGCTATCCTCCGCAGGCTTCGCGACGATGTCGACGTTGCCAGGATAATGCAGCAGGTGACAGACGGCGACCTTCTAGTACAGGCTAAGCCCATAACAAGTAACTCTCAGGTGAAAGTTACGGAGTCTGTGAAAGGTCGTCGAGGGCCGTTGCAGTCTCCAATTTTATCCTATACCAAGAGCATGCTGTCAGACCACATGCCTGATGGATTACCCCGATTCCATGGGCTTGATCAAGTTCTCTTTACTTCAGACAACCCCGAAGCAAAGCCTCCCACTGAGGCATGGACCACAATTACCAACGACATCAATTTGGTACTGCATCTGCTAGCTTTGTACTTTTGCTGGGAGTACCCAACTTTTGCGTCTCTTAGCAAAGAGCATTTCCTCCGGGATTTCCGGGACGGGCGACATAGATACTGCTCGCCCTTACTCGTCAACGCCTTGCTTGCCCTTGGCTGCCGCTTTTCCACCCACCCCATGACCAGGGCCAACTCTGAAGACTCACACTCCGCAGGCGACCACCTCTTCAAGGAGTCGCAGCGGCTCTTTGACCAGGAGACGGATCACCACTCGTTAACGACAATTCAAGCTTTGGGGATAATGTCGATTCGAGAAGCTAGCTGCGGTCGGGACTCTGAGAGTCGGTATTACGTGGGACAGAGTATACAGCTGGCCTTTGAGATGGGTCTGCATCATGCACACGACGAGGGAGATCAGGATGAGCTTTCCGTTAAATTGGCGACTTTCTGGGGCGCATTTTCTCTGGATCAGTGAGCAACCCTGCGGAACAGTAATAACGCGTAATCAGGAGGCTGACAACTGATATGTACTTAGTGTATATTCTCTGGTTACCGGCTCATTGCCGCAATGCTCCAGTTTCCCACACCTGCCATCTAAGCCTCTTATTATAAAGGATATTGAGGCGAAACTCTGGGTTCCTTACACAGACGATGGTAAGCTGCCGGCATAAGCGATGACAAAAGTTCAATCAGCTTGCTGACTCGGCCTAGGGGTGCCACTGCAGCTACCATGCGAGCAGCAGTCAAATGAGCGGTCGGTATATAAATGTTTCTGCGAGCTAAGTGAATTGGTTCACCAGTCTCTGTACCTCATGCATACGCCTGGAAAGTCCCTGACAGCCCGGGGTCTGTTGAACACCTTCACAGAGTATCTCAGCTGGTACGATACAATGCCCGACGTCCTGCGGCTCGGCCATAACTTCTCCCCAGCGGTGTTGTTCGCCCAGTAAGAAAAAGTATCTCATTTAGGGTAGTTTTAATTACTAATGTCACTATAGTATGTACTACCACTTTGCGATTCTGCTTCTTTTCCGGCCCTTCATCAAATTACGCATTATCGGGTCTCAGGTGTCTCCGCGAGACGTCTGCTTAGAGGCTGCAAATGCCATCCAGGGCCTCCTCACCTCCTACTCGCAGCTGTATACGCTGAAGCGGGCGCCATCCTTCATGCCATACTTTGCGCTAACCTCGTCTATCACGCACCTTACCATTATGGCCACAATGGTGCAGAGGGAGGAGTTGGGCACGATAGCAAGAACCGACTCTAACATCTCTGAGACCTTCAAGCAGAGCATCGCCAAACTTGCAGAAATGGCGCCTTGCCACCACATTGCTGAACAAGCTCTCCACATTCTCTGCTATCTAGCCAAGAAGTGGAATATTAACGTCGACGTTGACACGGGCGCTGCTCTAAATCCCGAGGAATACGAGAGGGTCTTCAGGTCATTCGCCGGCAACCTCAATACATTTGTGCCCATCACGATCGTCGGCGACTCTATATCCCACAGGGATACATGCGAAGAGGCAGGGGAGAGAACGTTGCCCCTGCTCGAAAAGGCAGCGGAGAGCATGGAGGACCCGTTGTTTTGGCCTTTCCTCATGCAAAGACGGTCCATGCTCTCGAAGGACAAGAAGCTAGAAGAGGCGGGCTTTGCGGTGCTGTGAAAACCTGCTCCTATCTTGCCTGTTCCTAAAGGGCGGAGAGCTGCATCTTCACACAGATGCTTGCTGTCCCTACCAATCCACTCCGCACTTAGATCTTGCCATTATCCTTGAACCTGATCATATACAATACAAGTTCTCTCGTGAGACTTAGGGTAAACGCGGCCCAGCTTAATCCTCGAGCTGGAGCTGTGTCATTACCGCTATATGCTGTCCAGGCTAGCGCACAGATAGCCTCGCTGAGTATTTATTGCCCTGAGAGACTTGGGCTTACATATTGCTTCTATGGTGGCCTAGATGTTTATAAATATAGCGCATTTGCTGGAAGGGGGGGTTATTAGGTGCTTGTATATCCAGTGCTAATCTAAGCCCCCTACATCCCACTGCCTATGCCGTGGAAGTGTCAGAGGTATTCATATATAGCATGTATTTCGTACAGACTGTTGATTGACACGTATCGATGGTGCTACGGCCGCAGCGATTACATTTCCGTTGATACTAAAAACGTATAATTATAGGTTTAATGCTGCCAGAGGCCTGTGTCCTGACAACCTCTCAGGCCCGCAACGTCAACTATCAAAATTGCAAGAGAGGGTGGGGTCTGCAGAGACACGAGAAGGAATCTTCTGCTGCAATGGTGGAATCTTTGCTTGCGAGCTTGTTGTAAGTTTCACCAGCCTGAGATTCATGCTGCTAACGCTTAATTCGCGGTCGGTTGGCGTACAAAGAAAATCTCATTTTATTCCATTTGCATCGATATTC
Organism: Fusarium scirpi; assembly: GCA_004367495.1. Lineage (NCBI taxonomy): Eukaryota > Fungi > Ascomycota > Sordariomycetes > Hypocreales > Nectriaceae > Fusarium > Fusarium scirpi. The sequence goes on along the minus strand of QHHJ01000162.1, from coordinate 42,723 downwards.
TATGTAGGACCGTTGTGGGAGACCGAATTTTAACATCTGGTGAAGGCCGCAGCTCTTGATGAATGAGTGGAATGAACTGGGGTACAGCTTCTGTGTTACGATCCCCGCGGTTACATCACGTGTGGCCCTCAATTTCCAACCTATCATACCTGGTCACTACCACGCGTACAAAACCACTCGGTGACCACCCCACTATGGTCACCTCAAACACCATAATCACTTACAGTGACCATCACGGTCACCATTGACCACAGTCACTCATACGTGACCAACTCATGTATATATACATTCGTTTAGCACTAGATAGAACTTAGCTCACCAGCTATCAATAAGACTTCTTTACCTGAATACGCCTAACCCGCTCTATTCACTATTAAGTAACGTGAAACTTCGCAACGCTCAGCATCACGCCCTACATATCTGCCAACATAAACCTAGTACGGATTAGTTTATCCCTTGGGAATCACAACCATCTCATTCTGCGCATGTATAAGCCCCAGCCATGAGCGCACTAGTTCCATTTCTAGCCAATGCACGCTCCACCAGGCCGTTAGAAGCAGTAGCCAGCAAAGTCATCGGCGTAATGATACCAACAGCAAGCGTCCCCACGATCTGGGTCCCAATCTAAAACCCGTCAGAGAGATTTTATTAAGCTTAACTTACTTAGGTCAACACTAAAGATGTGAAGGGTATGCAGACAGCCACCGTAGGCAAGAGGTTGGCACCAGACGTGTCTCTTTAGTAATGGAGCAGAATGAACTCCCAGAGGCTCGGAATATAATAATACTGATGTTAGTCTGCAAACGCCCGGCTATCGTTGCTAACTGCCTCGTACAGAGAATGAACAAGGATCTGAACCAGTCCATGAGAGCTATACTTCCCCTCTGGAAGACGACACCTATCACCGCCCTCCATAGGGAGAGTAGGGTTATGACAGTCTCAATCTTCATCGTCGGATGCCTTGGAATTCCTGGAAATACTCAAGACAGTCTATGTTCACATTGGTCTTTGTTTGGTCACATGGGAATATATTTATTTCTGTGTGGGCGAGATGAATGGCCGATCCATGGAGGAAATTAACAGCTTCTTCCGTGATGGAATTCCCGCCAAGGACTGGAAGAAACAGCCGCCTAATATATTCTGACCGTAACCAGAATGTGGCTCATGTTAATGAGAAAGGGATTACAGCGAGTCCCGAAGAGAGGATTGAAGAACCCTAAGACTATCGCAGGGTGAGCGTCAACATAGTTATATACTGCCTTTATAGTGTCAGAATAAGAAGGGCCATAAAGGATGCCTTATTCATATATCTATTTATCCCTGATGTTGACTGTATCTATACGCCCTGATCTGCGCTATTGACATAGCTAATATCAAACCCATTGCTGTACCTTGCGCTATATAAATGGGTTGGTTCATTTGACTGCCATGACAAAGCTTGAGTTCGAATCCCTTTTTTTCGCAAGACAAGCAGTCATTGAATAATCCGGACGAAGTTGACCCTTTGATTGCTCTTGATCACCTAGAGGGTAAGTAATTTCGGGATGCTGATAGAGGAACTGGTGCTCAAACGCGAATAGCAGAAGATTTGCAAAACGGCCCAGGGCAAAGAATAGGCCTCCGGGAAATGTATCGACACCGGCTCATGTGCAATCACTTGTTGATCAGAATGCGCAGCCATGAACAAAACGAGAAAGCAGTAACTGGTTATGGGATCGATGGAGAATATCAGTTGTAGAAAAGTCATATTAAGTCAACTCGTGCTCAGTTTGATACCCTCATGTACTTGAAATCAATCTAACATTTCCGAGCTACTTTTCCTGGACCCAGAGTTTAATCCTACAGCTTCCTTCTCCAATTTCCGCTTAAGTCTTTCCACTAAACCGCACCTTTATAAAGGTCTCCCACAACACCCTGAAGCAGTTCATCAGACTTGTCAGGGTTGTTAAAGTGTGCCCATGGCATGATGCATCTTGTTTAGAGTGAGTGGGGTCTTGTTTGTTGGTATTCACATTGCAACACGACCGGGGAATCATCTCGTCATTTTTGTGTACCATCCCCCACCACTTGAAGGCAGACAGGCAGACAGATATATTACGCCCGGTAGGCCAACGCCCAGAGGGCTCCATGAGCCAAGAAATATATACACTTCGCTAGTTATTACCTTGATCTCGCCAAGCTCATACGGTTCTCGCCTTATTCCTTCCAGTCTAGTCATTGCTTCCTTCTTAATCCCAGCGATTGTTAGTAGTAGCAGGTTAACCTGAAGCCCAATTCCTCCAGGTCTTCAGTTTCCTATCTTCGGCGGCTGAAGCCATGCCTGCTGTTGGCTATTTGAGGGCGTCAGGGGTTGTTAGTGTGATTGATTGCATGATGTCAGGTTCGTGTAGTTCGGGCCATGTCTGTTCCAGACGACCTGGAGCGATTGCAAATCTGATTGTGGCCCGCACCGCGTCCGCGTCTGGTGTCCATTTCTGTCCATCTGATGCTGCCTTGTCTCCTAGGTGAAAGGAGAGGTTGCCCGTTTTTCTTCCGTACACTGAAATATCTCTCTGTGTTGTGTCATCTATTTCACGCATTGGAAGAGGCAATGCTCCACCATTTCGTTTGCCCGTCCACATGAGCATTTATCTGTCGGTGCTGCCCTGATCTGATAAAGATAACCATTTAAACGCGCCATTCCGGTTCTAAGCTGCGCCAGAACACTAGCTTCCTTCCACAACAGCTGGTCGTAGTGCATACGTATATGTTTACCAGGCAGAGCTAAGTCAACCTTTCTAGAATGCCTGCCCACTCTATCTGATAGCTTCCTCTCTCTTCGTAGGTCTGCCCTTGTTTGGTTAAGTATTATGGTATTTGCTTTGGTCGATCCTCACCGTGGCGTCACGTACGGCTCTATCGCATGACAAGCTGATATCTTGGCTACTATCTGGATTTCGAGCTTATCGTTAGATAGTAGCCAGATGAGGTCAACCCTATTCCTTTCTCCTCGGAGCTCCTCTACAGTACCCTATATCTGTCAGATATACCCTTGACCCGGTTGTTGGCGTGGATTACTTACTGCTTGTGCCGCCGATCTGTTGCTTGTCAAGATCATAATGATTCGGTGCTTTATCTTTGGCAGATAGCCAAGGCCTTAAGCAATAGCTACTGGTCCGGCTGTGTAAGGGTTATGTTCTTCCGTCGTATCCAGGGTGACCGAGAAGGTCTCGATAATCTTGCCGGCTCTAGCCGTAGATACAGGATCCGAACAGTTCCTCCCATGCCGACCAGATCGTATGTCGCGGAACTGCTTGTCGTTATTCTGGCCGCCCATCCTGCTCCAGATAGCTCTTTAATTTCATTTTCTTCCTCCTTTCTTTGTCCGCTCAGTGCGGCTTGCAGGCGTGCTTCCAGGGCGCGAAGTCGAATCGCTGGATGGCTTCCATGGTGTCCTTCGGTAACCCTCTACATACGTCTGTAATACGCCCGAGTCGAGATATGAAGCGCTTGACAGCCTTAATTCCTTGTGAGAGATTCCTGACCGGGTTGGTTTGGGATAGCGCGTGTATGTCTACCCACAGCTTGCCTGCTCTTCTCCAGAACCGTTCATGGATGGTCGCTATGTGAGCTTCAGCCTCGGCCACTCCTGTCGCCACGCTTGTAAAGGACCCCATGACCGCATGTGCTCCTATCCTTTGTACTCGATGGATCGCATACGCCGATACTGTTTTGCATGTATGCATCAAGACGTTAGAGGCGCAGTCCACCACAAGGGCTACTATGGCGGTAAAAAGCTGCCTTGTTGTCAAGGGAGACGTTCCCTTCAATCGTTTCAGTTCCATCGCAGCCTTAAGGCCCTTTATTGCTGCCTTAGTAATGTGCTGCTTATAGTGAAGCCGCGAGTCCATGATGGCACCCAGGATCTTGACCTGGTCCTTTGGAAAGACTCTCTCACCCTTGATGGTGAATGGTTCCGAGTCTACCCTGCTTGTGTACCTGATGAAATGTATGATCGCCGCCTTTTCTGCCTCAAACATCGCACCGCTACGTCTCTCCCAGTCGAGAGCTTTGTCAATTATTGCTTGTACTCCTCTCCGGTTGCTCTGGGCTGTCGGCCCCGACACCCACGCAGTGTAGTCGTCCACGAAGGCGATAGCCCCACTGTTCCTATCGATCTAAGTCTGCACTAGATCTGCGTGGAAGAATAGGAACAGTATCGGTGACAGGGGAAATCCCTGCGGAAGTCCTACTTGCGGTAGAGGTCTGCTCTCGGAACTTTGCCCATTAATCATGATAGTTGCCATTCGCTCGGAGCAAAAAAGCATCGATCCAGCGCAAGAGACCCTCGGGGATGCCTCTCGCTTTCATCCGCTGCAGCAACCTCTCTTTACACACGCAATTATATACGCCCTTGACACCAAAACTAACAAGGCTTACCACAAGACGTAAGCGCCATGCCGAGAATATGTGTTCTCGTAGGAGTATGAGGGCTTGCTCTGCTGATCGCTGCTTCCGCGCACCGAAATGGCTGGTCGGAAGAAGTCCGTAAGTCTCTATCGCGTGGGAGATTCTCTCGGTGATGACCGACTCCAGCACCTTACCAAGCGTGGCGAAAAGCGGGATAGGCTCCAGGCTTTTGCATTCGTATAGTCATCTTTACCTGGCTTCTTAAGTGGTATGATTGGAGCATGTCTCCATTGGTCTGGTATCACGCCTTCCTCAAGTAATGCTTGGAAGATGGCGAGGACATCGTGTTCCACCGAGGGCCAGGCCTGCTTCCAGACGATCGCTGGTAGTCCATCCTCTCCTGGTGCCTTCCATGACTTTGTCGCCCACAGTTGGCGTTCCTCTTCCTCTCGAGTCAGGTTCGGCATCGTTACTGGCGCTCTTTATTGCTGTAGTCCTTCACCTTCGATGTTGTCTGGTAATGGCGGAAAAAACTTGGTTAGTAGTTCTTAGGCTTGCTCTTTTCGGCTCGTTGTTGCTGTTCCATCTGCTTTGACGAGCTGCGGTACTTTCCCAAAAGCTGCTTTATCCCCAACTTTATGTACTTGGCTGATTTTAAGATGTTGTCATTGTTCGCCAGAACCTCCTTCCACTGCGTGTTCTTCCGTTGTCGGATAGTATCATGGTATCACTTCGCCGCAGCCATTACCGTGTTCTCCAGATCTCTAGCATTCTGTCCCGCACGCGCAGCTCGAGCTCGATTCCTCCAGTACGTGTATATATGCCGCAGCTGTGTAAGGTCATAGGTCCACCATCGTTTTGCGTATGGCGACGGTTTGGCTCTGGGTGTCAGTGTTTAGACTGCTTCCAACATCAACCTGTCCGTTTTCTGATGCACTGTGTTTCCCAGTGGCCTATCTCTCAGCATGTCCACAATCCTGCTATTAATCTCCTTCCAGGGTGCATTCTTGAACAGCAGTCTTTCTTCCTGTTTCGGCGCCGGGGCCAAAGTGTCGGACACCGCCTCTATCGTGCGATGATCTGATCCGTGCTCTGTGCCACGTATCGCGTATCTGATGCTTGTGTCTGCAAGCTCTTCAGACGATAGAACCAAGTCGATGGTCGTTTCGTAGTCTCTGCCGTGCCACGTCTTTGTGCCCCGGCGAAGGAGGCTTCTGAGCATGAAGTCGTTCATCAAGTCAATGATCGGATCAGCCTCGCCCTGTCTTCCCACCAATACATTGTCCCCTCCCCACATCTAGTCGTGGCGGTTGCAGTCGCCAATGATCACCATATCAACCACTCTCCCTGATCTCTGCCTCACCTCTGTGATTTGCGCTTTAAGCTTGCCGTATGTGTCCTGTAGAGCTTGGACATCCCCGCCCGGTACGTAGACAGACGCCATGCAGACCAGACGATCTGGCAGCCGAACGACCGCAGCCGTTATATCTGGAGACTCTACTGGCACCTATTCCGCTTCCATCTCCTTCTTCACCCAAAGCATACTTCGAATCACCCATCTACTTTCCCTCTCTGTCGTAGGTACCATCTTGGCCCATTTGTGGTGTGGCATGGGTGTCGTCGACAGTCTACCCTGCATCCTCCGCGCTTGGGGTTCTTGGATGGCTAATCACCTTCCTTTGTCATCACACTTTCTTGGCATACAAGTGTTAAGAAAGTGGCACCGTCTACACCTAAGTCCTTAACAGGTGCACAACAAACCATACAATCTGCGCTTTGCGCAGCCGCATGCCTCGGCGATGGCTTCGTCTTCGGCGAACCCGCCCGCTGCCCCGGACCCCTTCGACCTGGGGATCCACACTCCCGCTAATCTGAACCGAGGAGCCCGCGCAACCCTCTTACAAAAGAGCCCCGCGGTCGTGAACAGCCCCATTGGTGTTTCACCTGGACCCGAGCGGACGGCTCAGACACCGTCCTCACCACTCAACGCAGCCACTTTTGCTACAGCTACGGAAGGAGCTGAGCGTGCCAACCCTCCATTGATCTTTGAACACCAGCCAGTCTCTATCATCGAATCAGCCAACGAGCTCGCGCGTGAGCAAGGGGAAGAGTACAACGCCAATCTGGTGGTCTTCCAAGCCTTCCGCGCCAAGTTTGAAGAAGCTGCCCAGCAATTCATCACGGGACCGCAGCGACGTTTTGCTCAACAATTTGCCGACAGCTTCCTTGACTCTTGGAAACGACAGCTTTCTAGCGACGGAACCGCATCCAAGCCGACGTACAGTAGCGTTGCCGCCTCCTCGCCGCCTGCTGCCCGTGGCCGGAAGACCCAACAACAACAACAACAACAACAACAACCCCGCCAAAATGATCCACCCGTCGCCATGGACGACCTACGACCACCGTCCCACTCCGAGAAGATCTTCGTGTCTTCATCCGCCTCGAGGACGGAGCTCCGGCTAGAGCTCTAAGTAGTTATGCAATCCGGACCCTTATCCGGGAGAAACTCGGCGCCGTCTCAGACAAGGTCCGCCAAAGCTCTCAAGTCAGATCTGGATGGGCCGTCCTGACCGCTGATCCTGAAACGCGCGACTTTCTAGTAGACAAGCAGGCCGAATAGGCGGCTGCACTGGGAGCTACAACCGTGGAAACTAACAAGGAATGGTACACCTACATAGTCCCAGACTTTCCCACAAGGCTGACCGACCACCATGGCAGAGAGGTGGATATTGACAGTATTGTCAGCCACGAGATAGAAATCCAGACCGGGCTCAAGCCTGTTAGTGTGCGTCCTACGCGACATGTTTCTAACAACCCCCTGACTAAGACCTTATTTGTGTCCTTTCTGAAGCCCACAGAGGGATACTGGTCCCTTTTCGGTAGTCGTATGGCCAGACTTCTTGATAAGTCCGACCGTCTTAGACAGTGTGAAACATGCTGGGGTTACCACTTCGCCCGCAACTGCTATGGAAGGTCAGTCTGCCAGCCCTGTGGTAAGACTGACCACATCATGGACAATTGTGCTGCACTGGAGCAGTGTGTCAACTGCTTAGCCCCCCATCTGGCCAGCTTCAATGAGTGTCCAGCTCGGCCGAGGAAAGTGCACGGCACCTTCCGTCGACTCACCAAGGAACAACGACAACATGTCCGATCTGTGGATGCGGAGGCGTACAGACAACGCCACCTAGGACTACCGCAAGTAGACACACAACAGGAGGCGCAACAAGGCGCGAGAGCGCCTCAGAACGATGACATCGCGCTGTACGAACAGCCAGACAATCGCGCCTCAAGCCCAGCTGCATCTGGAGCACCTTCCTGCATCATGGTGGCCACAGCTCCCCAGGCGGGCTTTGACGTAGAGGAGGAGTCCGAACATCCCAACCCTAGGCCAGGCTCACCGAGAAAGCGGCGTATAGTCATCATCAACCGTGCTCATGACCAGGAGTAGATACTCACAAAGACGAAAGAACGACAGCAAGCCGCTTAGGATCTTTCAGGCCAACGTTGGAAAGATCTCCCCGGCCCACGACTGCGCCCTGGCGCTCGCTGATGCGGAACGATATGATATCGTCCTTCTGCAGGAGCCATGGACGGCCCATTCAAAGACTCGCTCCATGACCAAAACTCACCCAGCTTACGACACATTCACGCCAGTCGGGGTGTGGAACAGTAACGACACTCGGCCTAGGGTGATGACATATGTCCGCCGAGACCCAAAACTCCTGGCTGACCAAATTCGACCCTTCTAAACCCGCGATATTCTTTGGCTCACGGTCAATGGCTTGACGATCGTCAACTTCTATCGCCAGAATGACGAGCGTGACGCCCTGAACATACTGCTCCGATGGTCTGTCGCGAACTGCTGCCTGGTCGCGGGTGATTTCAATGCCAGGCATCGTAATTGGCAGACAGGCCAAGCTACGAGCCGCGGCCAAGAGATTGCAAGCTGGGCATCAGACAATGACCCCCACCTCCTCAACACCCTATATGTCCCGACAAACCCGCACGGCAACACCATTGACCTTGCATTTACCAACATGCCTCTTGTTGAAGCTACTGTCGAGGACCATCTTGCAACTAGCTCTGACCACTTCACACTCAGTCTGACTCTCCCCGACGTCAGACCAGGTTCGATCCAACCGGGCAAGGCACGCGTGACAACAGAGGATGAGCTCAAACGATTCGTGCCCCGGCAGTACGTCACGGTGATGTCGAGAAACATCCCGAGTCAGCTCTATGCTGGCTTGGTATCTGGCTGGACAGCAGGCTATCTTTCCGGCTTCTTGTCGAAAAGTGGGCGGCGAAAGCGAAGACAGTAGCCTATCATTTACGAGGTCTCACCAACACGATACACGGCCCCCCCGCCGAGCGCCGTGCGTAGTGCCGACAGAGCATGTGTCGAACCAGTGCTGCTTCATGGCTCCGAGGCGTAGTACCCGGGCACATCCAGGCCACGGTGGAACCAGTCTACGAAAGACATACCATCAAGCAACCAGCATCTTATACAGAGAATGGTCAAAATCATGAACCAGGCCATGAGAGCCATACTCCCCGTCTGGAAGACGGCACCCATCACTATCCTCCACCGAGAAAGCGGGATACCGCCAGTCGACCAACTACTCGAAGCACGGCGACTTAGGTTCTCCGCGCGGCTCAAGTCGCTCGATGAGGCTCACCCTCTGGCGAGCCGGACACGCCCGCCTAGGAAACCTGCTTACCACGACCTCATCAAACGAAGACATCAAACACAGACAGAAAACGGCTTCAGGACACGCCTTCAACGCACAGCCGAACCCCTGGCATCCTGTACGCGGCCGAAACTCGTTCAGCGGTGCTTCCATCAAGAACAGATGCCTCCGCTTCAGATGGCGTCAAAAGTGAAATCGGCCGATGCCTTCTCCCGCTGGGTCGTGTCTCTCGATCCGCTTACCTTGGTGGTATACTCGGACGGCTCTCTATTCTCGGAAGGGGCGGCCAGCTATGGCTTTACCATTCATCAGGACAATATCCCCATCTTTGACGAGTCAGGTCGCCTTGGACCTGCTGAGGCCTTCGACGCTGAAGCTACTGGGGCAGTGGAGGGTCTGAGGGCTGCCCTAGACCTGCGAGAATCAGTAACAGAAAACATTTTCATCTGCCTAGACAACTTGGCGGTCACCACGTCCCTACGAGGCACACCATCCGACTCCTCTCAAGGCGTCTTTCTCGAGTTCCAAGCGCTAGCGGCTTCGCACGGAGCCACACAGGTACGCTGGATGCCAGGACACACCGACATCCCCGGCAACGAACAAGCCGACAAGCTGGCAAAAGCAGCATCATCACTCCCGGAGCCTGAAGGGGCTCGGCCAACGCTGGCCTAAATACGAACGATCGCGCGACAAAAACCGAAAGAAGCATTCGAAGCATGGTGGTCCACCTCTGCCCCTGAGCAGTACAGGAGACTCAACCTCAAGGCAACCACAGGCTGCCCGCCGGAGCTATCGCTCCCGCGTGCAGCTTTTCACCATCTGCTCGCAGCGAGATCACTTCACGGGGACTTCGCCGCGTATCACGAGAGATTCGACCATGTTGACGCACGCCTAGTCCACTCATGTGGCCGACGCAAAGCACCGGATCACATCTTCTACTGCAAAAAAGTACCGCCGCGTCATCGGATGAGGCTTGCCCCCCTCACCGAATGCAGCAGTGAACCTTGCAGTAGGAAAAGACTTCGCCAAATTTATCGACCTGTCCGAGGACAGCGCGTTCTTTGGAAAGATATGCATAACATAACATAACATAACATAACATAACATAACATAACATAACATAACATAACGTGTGCCACATAAATGCTCTCACACTACTCAAAACCAACGATCAGGGCATGCTAGTTGGTCAACCTGAGTGCAACGAGCAACATCGAGTGCGCCACTTTTGTGCTGAAGTCCCTACAGGTTGGGCTTCAGCCCTCGTATTCAGCCGTTAAATAAAGAGGCTACGGTGTTGGCATGGATGTGTGGAAGATGCTCAGTTTGCGGCAACACTTGTTTATATTGCAAAGTAGTGCTTGGTGAAAAAATTCTTTTATGAAACTTTTATTGTTAATTTCGAGATGGGAGTTCTTCTCGGGTTTATATCTCTAAATGATTTCATCTAGGAATTTGAACTCTAATTCTAGGACTTTCAGACTGTTAGTCTGAATCCTGAAAGAAAGGAGGATTCCCGGATTTTTCAACAACAAACCAAACGATATAATACAGCAAGGACTAATATAGTACAGCCTCTGGTAGACAGACCAGGCTTCGGCCGCTGAAGGTGGGACGCTGAACACTGAACACTTGGAGAAGTTGGCCTTCAAGCAGGCCTGTCGCAGGGACACGCGAGGCTGGGAAATGTGTCGAGGAGGGATTGGTGAGGTTTGAGGGTCTCAGGGCCAGAAGTCGGAAAAGAATGTAACGAGATTTAACGTTATGGGCCCTATGAGGCGTATCCTCTCGAGCGGAATAAATTCATTCATCCATTCCAATCAATCTAAGAACCTTTCGTTCGTCAAGGCCTAGAATTGAATCGGATCGATACAAACTCAAACTAACTCAATTTCACCGTATATGCCCACAATTCAATTCAAGGTGACTCTCAAATTAAGTTGAATTGAGTTGTTCGGAGCGCTGAATACGGTAGATCATAGACAAAGCTAGCCTAACATGTGCTGTGCCTCTTATAGGGGACCTGAGCGACCTGAAGGTCGCTGAACAGAAAATACACATACGCACATACATTATGAAACAGGTTCACATGATTTATGCAACTGCGTAAAGAAGCAATGTACCGAAATGACGGGAAATGGATGATTTGTTGCTTACTGATGATTGAAAGCCTGCTCAAACTCAACCGGACTTGGCAGCAGAAGCCGCGCTCGGCCTCTTTCCAAGCCCCGATTTCACATAGATTGCATCCAGTGTGCGCATTTGGGCGATGGAGTCTTCAGGGCTGATCCAACGAGCAGGTTCCTTCCCCGTGACCTTATCGACGAAGGCTTCCAATTGATACCTACTGACCATTAGTCTTCCTCGTTGATGCCCCTTGTAGTAATCGCTAAACATAAACCATACCTGTAGGTGCTCCACCAAGGCTCCGACCTTGGGCCCCAGGACGGGCCAAAGGAGTAATGCTTCTATGTGTGAGTTTGGCCCGTCTGTTTGTCGGTGACTTGAATGTAGTGGTAGATATGAGGCATCATGAAGCTGGTGGCAGATCAGTCGGCCATCAAGTAGTTAAGAAGTGCAGGACCTCGAGACCACTCACTTGTAGTAGTAGATGATCGCATGCTCGAGTTCTATACGGATCGACGGCAGCTCCCACACCTTGGGAACTAGGCGTCCCACGTATGGCTGATTCATGTCTGTCTTGATGTCGCTCTGGACGAGGCCGCCATCCGTCTCAAACTGCAGCCGGGCCTCCATGGCCTCGTCGACGCGGCCATCTCCTTTGAGCGGCCCTGCCTTGGCAAACTCGACGTTGACTGGCGTCTCTGCCCCAGGATATATCTCGTTGCAGAGACGGTGTATGTCATGTCCATCAAGCTTCCGCCGGCAAGGTCCCACTGCCACCGGATGTCTGATTTGGGGATGCTGCCGGCTGGGGTTGCCATGCGGGCGCAAGTCGACAAAACGCGCCCGTAGCGGCCACTGTCGACGAGGGACTTCACAACATGGGCCGCAGGGTGGTATCGCCAATGGAAGGCTTCCACGGCGACCTTGTTGTTCTCTTTGGCGGCGTGAAAAATGGAAGCGGCTTCGTCACCGTTGGAGGACACTGGCTTCTCAATCAAAGCATGCTTTCCAGCGGACAATGCCTTCTTGGCCCATTCTGTTCAACGTCAGCTTATTGCCACTAGTAGTGTTCGCCCGAGGCAGACAGGACGTACCCGCATGCATTCCGTTGGGCAAGGAAATATAGACCGCATCAATCTCAGTGTCTGCGAGAAGCTCCCCATAGGATCCGTATGCCTTCTCAATCTTGTATGTTTTGGCAGCCTTCTGTGCGTTGCGCACATCGCGCGATGCAATGGCCTTGATGACGACGTTGGGATGGGTTTCGACGGGGTGGATCAATCCTGCCGGATTGACCATGGCCGTAGAGAGGATTCCGAACCTGACCGGGTCACTACTCTTTGGGCCTTCCTTGACGCTCGGTCTAGATTCCAGCCATTGCTGCAGAAAGGTGGTAATCTGAAGGCTATCAGAACCCTAGCTATAGCCGATAAAGACAATGAGTGACGAGCTCACCTGAAACACCATAGTCATCTTGACCAGGTGCACGCGCGCTCACTTGATGTCTGCTAGAGTCGGTTGTCGTGTAATCAATAAAGCTAGTAGCAGTATGTTCGTGTCCTCCTTGCTTTAATGAGCTGTTTTTTTGCTGGTGGATGCGATTGTTATGACGCATTTCCAACATGTCATCCCCATGTATGACCGATGAGGCGCTCATAACATCAACAATGACACCCTGTGACGTACTGTACTCAAGAGGTTTCCCATCAAGAATGTGATCATTGTTGCATAAAGTTTGCGTCAATGCTGGCAGACTTTGGGTCAGAGGGCTCAAACCTCCCCAATCCACCTGTCCATTGTCCATGCCGGCCCCGCGCACTAAAATTCCTTGTAGCGACCCCAAACACATCTTCGTCATCGTGGAATAACAAGCAACATTCCAGTGTTGCGTTGCACACAGCCGCTTTTCCAACTGCATTTGACCTTTCAAATATTTCAGTCGTGACTGGGGCACTAGCATGTGCTTTATCAACTTGGGTACAATCATCTGTCAGGCGTGCGGGCAGCGCGTAGGTGAGCAGCCCGTGGGGATGGTGCCCTGCGCCACCATATGTGGCAAGTTCGTAACGAAGGTGACGAGCGAGGCGGTTTTGGGCGAGTGCAGTGTTTGTCGCGACGCAAGGGAGAAGCGAACTGATCTGGCGCGGACAGTGACCCAGGCACCCAAGAAATAGTAGAGAGGAAGCGTGGCGGTGTTTGTGACGCTGATGCTGATGACCATACGGCAGCTTGGGATTTCATTCAGAGGAGCAGAGACAAGAGCGGAGATGAAAAATGACAATGGTGACGAGTCGGTTAGTTATTGGTCCTCGGAGGTGGTCATGGCTGACGTCTCGCGAAGTTTAGGTTTTCGTCCATCGAGAAACGGCCCTGCACCTGTCGAGGCATGGTGCGTCGTTTATCCCTTTGACTGGCATAACCTTTTACACCTTGCCCGACATCCCTCCCGTGGCCACACTAGTACAGGCAGGTTATGAGAAGTTCGTCAAAAGACGCATTTCCTTCAAACCACTAAAATATATCGGATGGCTTACGAGGACATCCGCGACGAAGAGTGCCTCCTCAGCCATCATTGAGTTCACAAGGCCCCAAGATGCTAATAAGATCATTGACGGTCTGATCTGACAAGAGGAAGACCTTCAGTGCGAACTGTATGACAGGTCGTATCGACTGAGGCAGTGCTTTACTTGTCAAGTATATGGCCACATAGGAGCCCAGTGCAATGCAAGATGCGGCTACTGCGCTCAAGAACATGCGTCCCGCGACTGTCCCCTCAAGTCGGACAGGAGCGTGCCCAGAAAATGTGACAACTGTAAAGGTGAACACGAGGCATGGAGAAAACAGTGTGCAAACAGGCAGGAGGAGATAGCCAAAGTCAAGGCTGCCTACGCTGCTCGCCCAAGATACCACTTGGTGCTGCAAAGTAACATGGCAGCCAGCTAGACAAGCCTAACGGTGAGAATTCAGGAGCAAGCGACTGGACCAGCCGTCTGTGAGGGAGCACCATCTCTAGCACCCAGTCGCGTTCAACAAAATCGGCAAGGAAGAAGCAGGTCACCGACGAAGAAAGGACAAAAGAGAGTCAAACCTGGGAGTAACGCAGCTCCTGTAAATGACGCGGAAAACGAGATCACGGTCAACACAGGAATCCAGTGACCCCAAACGATCATAACGCCATCCAGAAGGCTGAGAAGGGCACTGGAAGCGCTTGACGCGAACTCGGCACGACTACACGTACCTACCACGTGGACAACATGGACATCGACAACCGTGAATGAGCGACGTGAAATCACTCCAATACTCCTGTACAACGTAAGGACATCAAAAGGTATCGCCATGGCCACCTTACTACGAGATCCAAAGATAATTATTGGTCTCGGCACATAAATCAGGAAGAGGACAAGAGGCATACAACGTTCCCAACAGTCTTTGTAAGAAGCCATGGAGAGGGTGATCACGTCAGATGATTGCGAGTTCATCTAGCAGGATATTCATGTACTGTGTCGTTTAAGTTTCTTCCAACTCTATACATCATTTTACTTGACAATGAAGCATACATCGTGATTCATTGGAGGACGGGATCTGTGAACATTGGTAATCGACGCTCAGACCGAGCGGTCTCGCGTAAACAGCGGGTAAGAAGATACCAGTAACCTTGAAACATTTTCCTAATGTCAACATCCGTTGATGCGAAATGTTGATAGCAATCTCTCACCAATTAGATTGTTTTGTATTTTAATTTAGCATTCCTTGACGCGATCTTCCACTATCAAAACTCAGTTTGCGGCGCATCCCGAATGCTTTCATCTGAAAATCAATCGGAAACCCTTAGTCGATCAATCGATAGATGAATTTTTCCCAAGTTGGAGGGGGTGAGGTGAGTCGACGACACTGGTCAGAATCATCTTCTCCTGGAGCTCTCTACATTTTACGTCATTAACTCCATGAAGGCAATTTCAAAGAGGTAAGATGAACACATTGAACTTTTTCGCAAGATTAAGCAAGCAATATTCTCGAATCAAGGTTTATTGGAACACTATGGGTACTGCAGTACATTTATGCGAGTAATTTCTCCCCCAGCTGCCTATCCCTTAATGTTCTAGAATCATCTCGGGTAGTTCATGTATAACGTGGTTGATAAGCGAGTGTCCCAAAAATTTCATCCTTTAGACTTTAAATCGCTCTAAAATCACCATATACCATCTCATCAATTAAAACTACTAACTATACTCTTCCCCAGATGTCTCAATTACTGCCTGGCAGGTCCTTGCATTATGCCCAGCCTTGCCGCATATACCATATCGCCGATTGCCCGGTCGCGCCGACCTTCCTCGAGCACCACTTCTCGATGATTCGGCCACTACCTGCGTATCAACATCCATCTGATCAATTACTTGCGATGCTTCCTGTACAGTCATTGTCCCTCCTTGCTGTAATCTAGTCCTTTTTGTCCTTCGGCGGCGGCTTAGTATCTCATTTGCATCTCGAAGATTTCGGAGCTCACTCCTCAATAAGACAACCTCATGCATAACTGCCCTTGTTGCTTTAGTATTAGACTTTAAAGCGTCTATAATTGACTCTGGGGAGCTGCTTTTATGCCTTCTGATTCGTTTTTCAAGGTATTAAGATTGAGATTGGGCCTCAATTGCTGTCTTTGGGGTCTTTGAAACCCATAGGGTCGAAGGTTCAGCAGCCTCCTGAGGAGGCGTTGGAGTCCGCAGCTGCACATCAAGCTTTGAGATTACATGTTCCGGGTCGAGTGGGACAAGCCCGGCACCTCTAAAAGCTGCTTTGATATTTTCCTCTGTCATAGTGGCCTTAAACGCGGCGTGAAAAGCCGGAAAGAACTCGGTCTTGGAAACGTGGGTAATAGAGCATCGGGTCAGATGCTCGATTTCTCGACCATATGCCTGCTTAAGCACGGAAAAGTAGCCGACATCAAGAGGCTGAAGGAGATGAGATGAATGGGGCGGCATACAGAGCGTGATGATCTTGTTTTCCTCGCAATATATCTCAAAATCGGCCGACTGGTGACTTTCATGCCCATCGAGAATCAGAAGACGGTAAGGGCTAGTTGATCGGCTGGCTGTGCACCGGTCGAAGTGCTTCAGCCACTCAAGGCCGAGCTCGTTATCGGTCCAGCCATTTTGGGTCGTCGTAATAGCCCAATCGCCCGGGAGGTTGCTTTGTCGGTACCAGTGAGCGAGGTGATATTGGCCCGCACCTATGATGAACGGCGGGATCGTTCGACCTTCTGCATTGATGGCCTGAATTATGGTAATCCATTCTCGGTTTCCAGGCTGGACTGATTTCGGTCTTCCGCGTCTTTCTCTACCTGTGACGACCATTCCGCTTGCAATGACGCCCATCATAAAGCCAGTCTCGTTAAAGTTATAGATATCAGCAAGGGTAATACCATATTTCGCGATTGTGTTCTCCACGGGGCTGAACCAATTGCGAATAACAGTCGGATCTTCGCATTTGGCTCTTTGATAGTCATATCTACGAAAAAAACGCGTCTTGAGCTCTTTATGTCGCTTGACGAAATTGGAGGCCAAGCGCTTGCCGACAGGTGCTGCGTCGCGGTCAGCGAGCAGTCGGTTGGCCATTTCTTCAACACCACGCAGTCGCGGGGGAAATCCTCGCGAATCTAGGTCAAGAATGAACTGGACAATGATCTGTTCCTCTAGATCAGAGAGTATGCATGATTGAGGGATCCAATCGCAACGCGCAGATATGCCATGCTGCCGGGGATAGAGCGTAGTATAAGAGACTTCATAGGTTTTCGCGGCACGTCGAAGACTTAATTTGGGGTCATTCCGATAGGTCTGAAGCGCAAGAAGAATATTAGACTCTTGATTTGACCATGGCATTTTAGGTGGTTGAGAATAAGTCGATCAAATGGAAATATGGTAGGGTGAGGGGTTTTTGATCCGCATGCTTATCATGCACGTTAGTGTACTTTATCAGCCAAGCGTTACATTTCCTAACATCGCTAGCGCTAGCTTAGTGAAGTTCAGCCGTGTCACCCAATTTGTTGTCAGGTGCGGGGTCTTTATGTGTGACCCCCTCGCACCATCGTAAAATGAAGTACCGTAATATCTTGCAAA
>QHHJ01000162.1:0-25357 GCA_004367495.1 Fusarium scirpi | reverse complement strand
TTTGCAAGATATTACGGTACTTTGATCATCTACAGTGTTTCTGTAATCAGTGATATCGGTCACTGGATATCACTTGTTTTCACTTATTGTGACCACTCTGGGGAGTTCTATGGTACGAGCAGTAATGAAGTTTCGATTTGTTGGCAAAAAAAAACAAAAAAAAAAACCAGGACAGCGCTACGGTACGTCGGCGCCTCCTACAAGCGAATCGTACACGAAACTACCGGAACCGCCAGAAAGCAAGGAAGGATACTACCACGGCAAACCACCAGGGCGAACTATTGTCAGACGCAGTTGGTTCAGTAGCAGAGAACGAGCTACTGGAGCCTGAGAAAGATTACCCGACACTGAGGAGATTGAAGAAAAAGGTATTTTTGCTTGTGACAACTTTACTATCTCCATTCAAGAAGTTGATGATTCCACCATCGGTACTATCGAGCCAGGCCCCTATTATGAGGAGGAAATAGTTGACATCTACTCTCCTGAAGAGGACGAAGATCAGAGACAGCCAGCCCCAAAGCCCACAAATCTATGCCGAGGACAGCGCTCATCCCATATCAACTCAATCAAATCGTCGAATTACTGCTCGCAATCAATTCAATTCATGGACTTTATAAGTTGAAATAATTGATATATTATATATGCATCGTGCGATCGCCTAGTCTCGAGGCAGGAATCCAGACCTTCTAGGGTCACTACCCTACAATAGATAGCCGCAGATGAAAAACTACTTTCAACTGGCGGCGGAGTTAGCCGTAAAACTAAGTATTTGCTATCGTGAGCTAACGCATTTCCTAGCCATGTCGCGCCACCGAGACCAACCCTTCTACATGTGCTTTTTAGGGTCTCACCAGCAAAATGTCAACTTCGCCGCTCTCCTCATCGCCAGCAACGTTGACGCCTTGTTCCACACCCCTCTCTTCCGTCTTTTCACGATTGACTCAGCCTAAAACGGTTGCCAAGTAGCTGGAAGAGGCAGCCGTTGGAGCTCTACCTCCTAACCTGACTATTGAAGATCTGCCCAAGATTACCTGGAAGAACCGTCGCTTCGTTCAAGAGGATTCGCAGGCTCGAAAAGGTGCAAAGGGCAGGAAGAGCTGGATTAGGTCGCATGGGACCTTCCTTGTCGAACTGAACTACCAGGGTCAGCCGATAGGCCATGTTTGGTGCTGCAATCGATGTGATACGAAAGGTGCGCCGGAGTTCTTTTCGGTGCAAGCCACGTCTTCCGCAGCAGATTATTTCTGAAAGCATGTACCTGTCCCGTTCAATATTGTTCACAAGATACCCAGAAGCTGACCGACCTGCATAGAGCTCACCGGATCACCCCAGCCAGCTAGTCTAGTGAGTTAATGCGGAAAAGTGTCTATAGTATGGTGACTTGCGTTCTGTTTGATGTCATCACATTGCCTTTTATGTGACGTATGCGGTATGATCGCGGGGGAGTAATGTAAGATTCATCGAAACGTCACCTCTGCCGCCCAGCCTCCCCGAAGCGTCTTCCAATATTCCCAACGGCAGGCCCTAATAATCGCCTTTAAAAATGTCTCGGGTATCTTACACGGAGGATGGAGTTACTGAAGCAATATTGGATGTCACGGATAACGGCTTCTCACAGAACAAATCCGCTCAGAAGCCAGAGATCCCTCGTTCGACTCTCGGAGACAGATTACGGGGCCTACCGTCAAGGTCAGAGGTCACACAGCCTGCCCAGCTATTATCCAAGTCTGAAGAGTCCAGGTAAGTTGTCTGGATACTAAGACAAGAGGCCTTAGGCTTTGCCCCTTCTCATAGTCAAGTTCGCGCCACCGTCACTGCCCTTCTACGACAACAAGGCAGGGAAAAGCCCATCGGTGTACATTGGCTAGCCAGGTTCATGAAACGGCATCCATCATAAAGACAAAGATAGGCAAACGCCAGGAGGCGTCTAGGTTCACTTCTTTTACCTCCACCGCTGTTAACTGGTACTTTGATATCCGGGAGAGAGAGTATGGCTGGATCAAACCTGAAAACACTGTCAACGTTGATGAGGGCGGTATCATGGCAGGATTTGGTGGGTACTTGTAGTTTTGGATATGGTTTTAGCTAACCATTGCGAATCTAGGCTTGGATTCTTTGGTTATCGGTAGCAGCGACCCCCAGAGGAAGGCCTTCCTCAAAGGCTCCCAGTCCCGCACTTGGACTAGCTTTATCGAGGCCGTCACGGCAACTGGCCGTCTTTTAAAGCCTGGGATTATCTTCAAGGGGAAAGAGCTTCAGCAACAGTGGTTTGTCGATGAGCTCAAGCAAGCAGCCGACTGGTATTACATCACGTCTGAGAACGGCTGGACGGACAACCATATCGCAGTCGAGTGGCTCAAAGAGGTCTACCTTCCCCAGACTCAACCAGCAGATGAGTCTGATGCGAGGTTTATCATATTAGATGGTCACCGAAGCCACGTATCTGTACGTATCTGGCTGTTTTGGATCTTGTGAATCGAAGATGTCGTTAACTCCAAATCCAGGATGAGTGGATGGCTACGTGTTTCTTGAACAACGTATATTGTTGTTACTTACCAGCTCATTGCTCTCACGGCTTACAACCACTTGAGAACGGCGTGTTCAATGCTTCCAAAGCTGCCTATCACAAAGTACTCTAAAAGCTAACAAGCCTAATTGATTCTGCGCCGGTGGATAAGGTCAACTTCATTAAGGCCTACGCCAAGGCTAGGGAAGTGGGAATGACGAAGAAAAACATCCTATCAGGCTGGAGGGTGACTGGAAACTGGCCGATTTCACGACGTAAAGCACTCGCGCATCCTGGGATTCAACTAGAGAAGAAGGAAGTGACGCCTGCATCAGATGGCCACAGGACGGTCAAATCGACTCTGATAACACGCCAAAGACCAGCCGTCATATCAGAGATTTGGGGAAGAACAAAAGTCCCTCAACTAGGAGACTCTATTCTGTCATCTCGAAAGGGTTTGAAGCCCTAGAGTCAAAGATCGCCTCGCTAAGCTCAAGAGTAGCCAGTTTAGAGGAAGAAGTTGGGCGGTAGAGCAGAAGCAAGAAGAGAAAGGCAATACCAAATCCCAACAGAAAGTTTATGACACTAGCCGAAGCTCTAGTGGTCGGTAACGCTATTTCTGAGCCAAACCGGGCACCTGTAGAGACAGTGGCTGTTGAAGATGTAGTTGAGGTGGGAGGAGTGGAAGAGGATGAGAGCATAAATTCAGAGGCGGAAGAGTTACCTGTCGCACGTACCCGTGCAGGTCGTGCGGTCAAAAGACCAAGAGGAAATTAAATTGCAATCGATTCTGAGCTGAGAAACAGCTATTAATTTGTTTTTTTGTGTTTCTAGTGCCTCTTCATAAGGGGATTAAAAAGTAGCAGTTTATATGGGAAAACTTTTTTTTTGCTTGCCGGTAGGTGGGTACTGCATGGTACCTGCTGGAGCACTTTGAGGACTGGAAAGTCTTCTATAGTGAAGTTGCGGCGGAGACAATGAGTGAAGCTCATCTGGATGCCGTGGGGCGGAATGTAACGGCGTCAGCAAATCTCCGAGAGTCCAATGGTCGACCAAGCCGTGTGCGCAGTCTTCCTGCCCGCTTTGATGAGGATGAGGTTTACGCGCTACCACAGCAGAGCCAACCCCCCAGATTCGCAGAATCTGCCTTACCGCCGCACTCTCGGGCCGAATTTTCCATGGTGGAGAAACGATCAGAGTCCGAGATATCACAAAAAGAGCACATTGCCAGCAGACCATCGAGCCTATATCCGGGCGTCGATTAACAATGGGTGGAAGAAGCTGCATGAGTATTATGACAAACTTGGAGAATCTCCCTTGTTTGCGGCAGCGATCGTTCTTCATCCGAGGTTCGGGATCAGCTGGCTAGAGGCTACTTGAGTCTCTGAGGAGCAACTCGCCTGGGTTCGTGATGCCAAGGTTGGAATCAAGGATTACTTTGCCCGTTGGTACGACGCGAACTGGGGACTGTGTGAAGAAACAATGAAGTACGACGCAGCGCCAAGGACAATGGGCCAAGAGGATGATCAGTACACTGAATGGATTAACGGCAAGACAAAGAAAGCGTTTGCACATGAGCGGCAGTGTCGGCGAGCTCGAAAGGTATCTCCGTCTCGAGCCACAGGATACGCAGGATGCTATTCAATGGTGAAGAGACCACAGGGCTTCGTTTCCTTCACTGAGCAGCTTTGCTTCGGATATCTTTGCTATTCCAGTGATGGCAAGCGATTGTGAGAGGCAATTCATCTTAGGCAAGTTGATATTGACGTCTCAGAAGCTCTCGACGGGCGCAGATACACTAGAACGTATTCAGTGCGTGAAGAACTGGGTCAGACCCGGCGGGGTAAAGCTGGGTAGGTAGGTCGGTAACTGACCTTTGGGATACATGGGGGGTGGTTTCGTGAAGGGGTCTCCACCCACGGAATTGATATAGGACATCAAACAAATCAAACAAATCAACTTTGGGTTCAAAGTTAATTTGATTGAAATATGACGAGCGCTGGTTTCAATTTTAGACATATACCTCTTTTATGACAGCATCTAGTTTAGCACTAATTTTCTGTTTTGAAATAAAAAGCATTTCTTTCAAAATTCCTGTTTAAGGTGGAAATCTACATGTTCATCTCGCTTGTTGGCCTAGCTCGCTCGTCGAGCATTTTCGATTATTACTCGTAACCAATATATCTACATCTCGTAACTCATACATGCGTCTCGCAGACGGACATATCAACGCTCAAGCGGGTTGTAATGCATTATGCCATGCCGCACTTACTGCTTGCGGTGAAGGCCAGAGGTACCGCCAGTGTCGTGAATGGCATTGGGAACAGCTCTCTCAACGCTTTCAGGGAGCTTCTCCTGGAGCTTCTGGGGAACAATAGAAGCCTCACCATCGCCCTTGGCGTGAGACTTGTTCGTGGACTGGCCGGGCTCAGAGCCGGTAGGGTGGACCTGACATAGTTAGTTATTAATCGAAGGGCTCTAATTCAATAGGGTTGAAGCCTACAGAGTCGGGAAGACTCTCCTCGAGACCCTGGGGGGGCTTGTCGCTGAACACCCTCGGGGACCTTGGAAGGGGCGCTGGCGTGAGAGACGCCCTGGCCATGCTCGTTCTGGTTGATACCGGACATGATGGATGTGTTGTTGTTGGGAGTGTGTAAAAATAGTATTGGATAATTTGGTTGTGGATGAGTATGAAGATAGAAGTTGATTGAATTGTAGGAGGTCTGGTTTATATGTTTTGATGGTTCTAAGTGATGACGGGAATAATGACGTCATGACACTAGGATGTTGCGAAATCGTGCACGTAAACATGGCGTCTTTGCAAGTCACTCGGACTCAAACACAACGAAGCGAAAATAAGCATACCATAGGGCTGTGAGCTGGGTGTCTACTTGGCGCTAGATGTCACTGATAGGGCGGATTTTCAGATGGTCGATCATAAATTAAACCGTCGCCACTACAAGCGTGTCGAATCGATGACATCTCCATTTAATGCTGGGATTGGATCTCGCAATACGTCACTAATACAGCTTAGATGACATTTACTGCTGGTGCGGGCCCGTAGACTGTTAGATACGCATAAATACGATGGGTGAGTGCATCAAAGTGAGGACCAAACTGTGGTGATGTTATTGATTGTGGACTTGGCCAAGGGCCGGCCGACTGGGGAAATGAAGATACTTCTATTTATGTGTAAGCCCCACCAGAAGAGAAGTATCTTCTTTCATACGGATAGTTATACAATTGCGACCAGACTGACCGCATCATAACACCAAAACACTAGTGAAAGATCGCGATAAGTCTAGATAACTTCCTCCTCTTTTAGAATACCGAATTCGCCCTATCTGAATTCAATGATATCCCCGATGAGTGTTTCTTCATCTCCCAGTATCTCTGCATTATCAGAATATATTTCTTCCTCATCACTAGCAATTTCCAGCCCGTCAACTTCGAGTGACTGTTTTTCCATACGGCACGCCGTCTTCCTTCATCAACTTGCACGAACTTCACCGCTTCTTTGATGATATTGCATGATAGTCGGTCCCGGAGCTTCAATCTTAGCCTCAAGGATTCCAACTCTACTGAACGGCAGTATAACGCGGCGATTTCTCAAAGCCGTTTTTAAGCACGCCAAAACGTCAGCGGGAAGCCGAAAACGCTCCATCATCTCATTCAAAACCTGGCAGGCTTTCATGAATGTCTCTACTTGCATTGGCCCAGAGTTAAAGTCGTCCACTACTCTGAATGCACAGACTGAGCATGGCAGCGTATGCCAAAACTCATGACGAACCGTATAAAGTGCACGGAACGTCCATATAGTGGACATAATATGGCTCGCGTAGAATTGAGAAGTTGCTTTTGGATCAAGGCCCCCGAATTAGTCCTTGGCTACATCATCGAATGGTCGCAGTAAGCTCATGAGTATGAGATCGAAGTTAACGCTGGCGTCTGTAAGTTAGAAAATGGCAAGATTTAGTGATGTTTTATTTCGGCTTACTAAAATTGTAGGGCTGCTGGCAACGTCTAACTTTCCGCTTGTAGAAATTCAGGGAGGGGGTATTTCAAGGCGATAAGTCGTCGATATAGTTTCAGTGCCTCATCTGGCGCCTTGAACGGGTCAGAGTCACTATGGAGAGGTACCAAGAAATCCATAATATCTTCAAAGATTTCTATCAGGTCACATTCTGCTTCAAATATCTCTTTTCTGGATGACCTCTGTGGAGTTAGCGATACAGGATACGCAAACCACCAGTAGTCATTGTATTCTTCCCCTGGTAAGGACTGTGCAACATCTTGCCAAAGCTTGGGGATGTCTGGTTTCCGGAGGGTTTTCCGACGGTTCATCGGTCCGACTAGCTAGTTTAAGTCATACAAATAATTTTAGGCTTTATCTGCGGTGGTCTCACCAAAGTGGTTTTCATGTACGTAGAACCCCCAGCCTATCTACGACAAGGCCTGTGCTTCTCGTGCCTCCTGACTCCCAGCTGTGGCAGATACACGCTTGCGTATCAGATTATCAAGGTGCAGCTTCCTGCATTGTTTATAGCAGGTATTGGTAACGTCCATGGTGGACTCGAGAGTGCCGAAGTTTCCTTCGTAGTAGTAAAAAACGGCTAAACCCTGGGCGAATAGTAAGGAAGTCTCGCTACGTTCGGGAACCAGGAGATGTCTAGCTTCTTTAGCGAAAGCTTCGCCTCTCGTAAATTCCTCAGATGGTACCGAGTATGTCGCACTATTTGTCGTATACATCTAGAACGTAACCAATTAGCCTACTACGCGCATAGAGACTCAATGAGACATATACAGCCAACAGCAAGCAATGCGTTCACGAGAAACGGAGAACAAAATCGCAAAGCGCCGTTGGAATCACATGTAGGGTCTAGATTTTGCAAATCTTCTTCGAACATCTTTCGATCAAGAACGCGGTTTGCTTTCGAATCCACGTCCAAAAAAGGAGCAAGATATGGTATAAAAGTTCATTACTCAAGGCTACGGTAGTCTACCGAGAGAAAGGCAACTGAAGACTTGATAACTGGAAAAAGAGATCCGAAGAAGAAAAAGTACCTCTGGTACTTCGAAAAGACTCTTAAAAAATATATTCGGGTTGATCAACCTTCAAGACGTGTAAACGAAATTAGTGAGTGACCAGTACATTGGCATGACGACAAAATACCTTGACGGAAGCTGATGGCGCGGCGAATGCCAACTGTTCATTGAATAGTCCCCTGCTAACAAACCATGTAAAGTTCCAGTGGATATTGAGTTCATATATGGTGCAGACTCGAGAGGAAGAAGATTTGATGTGCATATCGACCTTGAGCGAGGCTAAGCAATAATTCGCCCTGTTGAACTTTATGGATAACAGATATAATGTCACCACCCGAACGCAGTCTTTTGATAATATCACTGCTTCCTTGGGGATTCGCTATCAGTAAGTCCTGAAGCTCGGTGTGATCTGCTAGGCGCTGGTAAAGTTCATCGTTCTTTCGCTTGACAGCGCTAGCTGTCGTCTCCGATAGTTCCGCGATATATTCACAAGCCCGGCCGGACTTGGCGCAAGGGAAGCATCCAGGACGACGGCCTCACACTAATCGCGTCAAACACTATCAGAATTCACATTCTCGTGTCAGCAATTCTTGCGTTCCTGCCTTCACCTTTCGCCGCCGGCATGATTCACACGCAGCCTTCACATTTAACCGCTTCGGTAGCCGCCCCATCAATGTCGGTGAAGGCTGGTGTGCGGAGGTGGATGGTTCAGGACGAGGGCGAGAAAGGAGGGGCCGAAATAGACCTCTGTCATCCTCTGGCGCCATCACGACAATTGTCTTTATCCGCCACGAAGCTGCATCCGTTTGAGGTGAGAATTTGAATTGTACAAGTTGACGTCCGAGCGCTACTTGTGGGGCCCCCACAAGTAGCCGGTTCGCAGCTCAGTTCTGCAGTTCTAGTTTTAGGAAGAGGAAGAGGGGCAATTGAGAATGGGATGACAAAATGGCTGCATTAAATCATAGTTATGTAAGTATTTCGAGATGTTGACAGACTTCATCCGAATAGTTGAGCCGGACAGTACCCACGCAGTCCGCCATTTTCCACTGCCGCGTCTCCGTTGCCGCAGACGACAGATGGAATGGCGACGTGGACAGTACCAGGACAATGATTTGATTTGATTTGATTTTTCCTACACGGTTGTGGCCGCTTTTATCTGCAGCTATGCCCGGTAAACAGGGCTTGGCGGGTAGCAGACGCGTCCGTTTGGCAAACGCCCTACTTCGCCTTGTTGCTGAAATGAGGCCAGCTGTCTCCAAGTTTCCTATTTTGATCCTCATTCGCTCTCTATGACCTCAATTGCCTACTTTCTGCTGGGGAATTTGTGATTTTTTGCCTCTTGTTCCTCTATTCTTGGGTTCTTGCCTGTTGTTGTTCCTAGACATCTTTCATTCGTGGCCTTGTAATACGACTGTATCGATGCCAATGCACTGACCGAGCTATACGACCATATTTATCTATTCTAGCGCATTGTGCATGTTGGCTGCCTTATCTATGCCTTTCCAAGAGCATCAACTACGTACGAAGCCGACAGCACCCGCCACAGCAGGCTTAACCGATAACGTTGGGCATCCCTCGCTGTCTCGGAGCTCCTTCTCCGCCCTTAGCTCGGCGCTGGTTGACGATCTGCTCCCCTCACCAAATGACAAGTCGCTTTCTCTGCCTCTGAAAACCTACACGAGCCCGCCTACACAATGGCCGAGGGTCTCCTTCCCATTGTAAACCCTAATCAGATGAACGAGGAGATGATGGATACCTACAGCGACGTATCTAATCTTCCACTTTGGAACCAGTGGTGGGCTGCAGGCAAAACTGCTTTCTCCAGCCCGCCCCAGGTCCCCGCCGCTGAGATTCCCTACGCCCAGGACGAATTGAAATTACAAGACTTCGTGCCCAACTGCGCTATCAGCTACTCTACTGTTCAGTATGGCTCTATCCCCGCCCAACACTACCCGTCACCGACCTCCCAATCCTGCCGTGGCAACTCGCCAGTGTCGCCCGGCTCTACGTCATCGCACCTCGAACTGCGGAAACGAAAGCGCAACATCACCGAATATCCGACTGCCAAGTCATCTGGACGATGCTCTTCCAAGAATGAAACCAAGCCAAAATCAAAGGAGACGGGCAAGACGTCAAAAACCCACCGCAAGTCCCAGAAAACCGAGTCTGCCCTGATCACCCCCTCGCCCAAGGAGGAAACCGATGGCTACACCTGTCGAGACAAAGAGAGAAACCGCGTCGCGTCTAACAAACTCCGTGCAAAGAAGAGAGAAAACGCCAAGAAGCTCAAATCCGAAGCGGAGGACATGAAGCGCATCAACCGCCACCTGTCGAGCTGCGTGGCAGACCTGACGCTAGAGGTCTACGACCTCAAGACGCGGCTCCTACAACACACCGACTGCGACTGTTCTCGGATCCAGAAATACATTGTTGACGAGGCGCACCGCTACATATCAAGACTCGGGGCAGGATCAGCAACCTCCTTTGCAGCACTAGACTTAGTGGAGGGGACACCTGGTTCTATATGATACTCAAGATAACCAACGACTAAATGAATTGATCACATACCGGTAACGATGAACCCATCATTATCGCGGTATTTCATTCTTTAAAAAATAGAAATAAAAATATCTTGATGAAGAAAAACAATGCCCAGGAAGGAAGAGGCATTTTAGGCTTGGGCAAATTGTTCCGAGATCCACGTATAGCAAATGCAGGCGTTCGGTTGCAGACTATGCATCAACGTCCTAGACCTCTTCTCCTGTGAGGACCCTGTGAACGTGGGGCTCAGCTCCTGACGAAGTCTTGGCATTCGAAGAAGTCTTTCGGAAAGAGTTTGCTCTTCCCCCCCGCCAGCGGCACCATATCACGGAGCAATGAGATGTGGGCAAATTGTGGTAGCACACAGCAACCCCAAAGGAGAACGGCTCTTGCGCTCATCGAAAAGACTTCAGGGTTGCGAGGAGACGATCGGATTGGCAAAAAAAAAAAAAAGTGTTGAGTCAGACAGCTACATATAGCCGTTGACTCTTGACTGTTGACCCGCTGTCAAACGTCGACAGCCTGGTTTGAGCCACAAGGTGTTTCTCAAGCATACAACGACGCCATCCGTCTGGGCATTGCAAGATTAACTTCAAGACTACTCCGTCTCTCTCGATCTTAGCCTGCTGTCGCGGAGACCCTTAGAGCCGCCAGAACAGGGACCCTGTTGGCGAAACGGAGCATCTCCCGGCTACGAGTCACATATTCGCGAAAAGCCACAGACTCACAACAGCCTATAGGTTTAGAGAGTGCGTGTCTGTTGTCTAGTCCACGCCTTATCGCAACCTGGTGCAGTATCGAGAGTTGGGGGCTGAGGCACTTAAATTATGTTAACAGCGCCTGCTACTTGCGCCTCCCAAGCTTGCGGAATGTAGATAGAGTGACGCAGTAACCTTTGCCTTCATCCCGTCATCATATCTAACCACAGTCCAAAGGATTAAGCGCATATCTGTCTAGCATTGAACACTTATCATGTTCTCCTCAGAGTAGTTGGGTGGGGTATTTTGTTACATCAGTAGAGGCTTATCACATATGAACGTCATACATTAAAGCAGTAGCTTCATGATCGAGCCAGACTTATTCACACCTCCCTTTACCTGCCTTTCAGACCTCAAATTCCGAGGTTTCGACGTTAATAATGTCTTGCCTATGGATAGTAAAATGGTCGTCTCTACATGAACATCCTCAAGGACTACTATATTTTTATGGCACAATTCACTGGAAGGAGGAATGACCAAGCTTACTCATGCCATCGCCAGCATTGCGATCTCTAAGATCGACAATCTTAATGGCGTCAGGAAAGGTGGCCCCTAGTAGAAACTTGAACTGGTGAAGAAATTTCTCGTTTGCTTCATTGACGGTTATAAAAGCCACTTGCCTCGCTTGCAATCAAGTCAGTCTCAAATTCAAGAGAAAATCCGAATATAAATGTTATCGGAGACAGTTTGGTTGCAAGATCAAAGAAAGAAGTCTTTGCGCGTTATAGTGGCCAGGTGAAGCTTTTGTACAGTGCGGCTAAAGCTTTTCCTCTACCTCCAAGCAATTTGCGCTGTATATTTACAGTATAAGAGAAATCGCCGCCACAGTTGAGAACACCGAATTACTACGCAGGGCTCGTGAGCGAAAAGGAGTAGTCCCTGCTTGTTTCCGCAAATACCAATCCATAAAGGTTACAACCGTACGCCATCCGATGCCATTCTTACCTTTCAATACTTCATTTATGCCAATTCAAATGCTATAGCCTCTCGTTCTTCTTCGCAATTTGTCTTCTTTGCCTCTCATTTCTTCGGCCGCAGCCAGTCCACCATGCCCTCTGGCCAATACACCCTGTTATTCGGCCCTCCCATACCAAAGTCCTCTGCGCTCACAATCCTTTCCGGAATCCCGATGTCGTTATCTGTGTCGCCGTTGACTCCATTGGTCTTCTTTTTGCCTTTCTTTGCCTCCTTCTTGACTGGTTTTCGTAGTTCGTCCTCTCGTTCATACGGCACAATATCGTTGAAGCTATCCCAGCCCGGGAGCTTAAATGTCCGCATAAGTTCGAAGACGGCCTGCTCCTTATCGTTGGCTTCAATCATGAGGTCCATGTCAGGGTTGCACGGTGGAAGCCTCTTGACCCGGGCGGAATGCTTGCGACGCTCTCGGGGGGAGACGGCGCTGGCAGCCTGTTCGCTGTAATGCATCTTTTGTGTGATCCTCTTCCTTGTCCAAGTCTTCTTGATACGGTCGTATAGCCCTATGATATCTTTGGTGCCTTCCCGTAGACATGGGTCAAAGATGATGTTGTGATGGTGATAGTCTAATACTAGGGGAATATTGAGTTCCTCGCAGATGGGAAGCAGGTCATGGACGCTCCATGCCACATCGTCATTCTCCAGTACTAATCTTCGTTTGACGCTGTCGGACAGTTTGGCGTAATTTTCTCGGAATCGATTCAAGGTCGCCTCCTTACCTCCGTAGACTCCACCCATGTGCAAGACCATCACTGCATCTCTGTCCATCTGTTCAGGCAGCTTAAGCAAGCTAAGCATTTCGTCATGGTAGTCAAGGTCGCGGACAGAAGAGGCTACTACCTCCTTCCTGGGGCTTCCGATCTGTGTAAACTGTCCAGGATGCATCGTGAGTCGGTGCCCAAGCTCTGCCGCCACTTTGCCAGCTTCGGCCAAGACGTCAGCCGCGAACGGAGCCAGATTATATCCGTATTCTTCGTGGCTCGCGAAAGGAAACACCCCGCTGCTGAGCCTCATAAAGTTGATGCCATATTTGTGATTCCACTGAATCATCTTGATAATGTCGCGCGCGTTAGCCAATCCCAGCTCTTGTACATACTTTCGGCCTCGCTTGAGGATAGACGCCAGTGGACATGTTCTTGATGAGAAGACAGGAGGGTTTGTATTGCGCAAGTACGTGTTTAAGCAGGCCTAAGAAGAGTTTAGTCATATAACAGCTCCCCAATTAGGCTTGAGGGGTTGGGTGGCAACATTTTGCCTCAAGAGAATGCACTCACATAACCTAGCCGCCCCGACCACGGTAGGGGGAGTCTATCGCTGTTGACAGGGGGAGGTCTGTTTGCGACTTGATAGAGACCCTCGTTATACTCGATGCCGATACTACCGGCCATGGCAAGCTCCGCCTCATGCCCGCCCAACGGAGCTCTTTGGAGGCGGTCCGCCTTCTTCATGCGGGTTGTTGGTAGGATTTCTTTCTCTGGAGAGTGAATTTTGGACCGGATATCTGATGTGACGTTGTCGTCTTCCTCGACATGAAGATCTGAGGCTTCGACTGCGAGACGCTCTTTCCTAGCGGCATTCTGCAGCTTATATTCCATCTTACTTAGTTCGCGCATGGCTTCCTCAACACTCTCATCAATGTCCCCGATAATTTTTGTCTTCCGGCTACTTGTTTGGTCGTTAGGAGAGTTTACATCGACGGTGCTGCCAATACCCATATTGTCCGAGGATTGCTCGTTGGTCGTGGTAGAATTAGTAGCGACATCCTTCAGTCTTCGACTGCTTCGTCTGGGGGGGCCAGGCTGTTCCGGCGCAGGTAGCGGCAGATGAGATCCGGCTCTTTTTCGTTTTGATGCCATGGCCAAGATCCCTTTCTGTGCTGATGCTTTGGCAAGCAGGCAAAGAAGGTGGTAATGGCGGAGGCGAGAGGGTGGAATTGCACAAGGCAACGCAAGACGGGCTGTTGGTAAACTGTGATGGCAATATAATAGCGAGAAAGTAGATTACCAGGATTATGGCCGGGCGCTGAAGTTACGGGGGTTTGAGGTTGATAACATGATTAGAGGTGTAATACGGTATGCATATTTCTCTGTATCTCCATGAGCCTCAAACCTCAAGGTGCTAGCCGGAGGAACTGGCCCGAAGAACCAATAATGTACGTCATGTCTTGCATAGCATTGGGTGATATTGGTATAATGATAGGGTAGATAGGGCTGTACAAGGGAGGTTAATGGCGACTTGGAGGAAGTCTTGTGGCGTATTGAATGTGGGAGGGGGGGAAGCCCCGCTATAACCTAGCGTGGTCGTTGGCAGCTGGCAATAGGTGGTCGGAGCTGCCAAATAGCCTACAAGCGATCGACCGCATTTCGTCACCGTTGCGTCGGTTGATGGCGATGAAATCATCGCGGCTTCGAGTGAAATAGCTGGGTCGTCGATCCTGGCTAGATAATCAGTATCTCTTTGAGCGGTACAAGGCAACACTCATGTCACTATGTCACTAGCCCCACCTTGCTTACTAACCCCGCTAGTACCTGCGGGGTACGTGAAGTTCTCGTCAGACAGCTGCTTGATTTTTCACCACCAAATTCATCAAAAACCTCACACAAATAATCCCTAGCCTGTCGCAATTGAAACGATGAGCTCTTCAAAGATACAAGATAGCATAGATGACCACAGCTTTGATACCCCGCCTTTGAGGGCAGCTAATGACCCCACCGGCGTGCCTAATTTTCCGCCCGAAGAGGGCCGCGGTGATGATTTTCAACCTTTCAACCTAGAATATCGTGATTTCAAGATCAACCCTCTGCCCAAGGAACCACTTGAATTATTCCAGCTTTTTATACCTATTTCCCTTGTACAGTCATGGGTCAAATACACTAACAGCTGGGTCGCTCACCTGCTTGAAAATGCCGTTATTGACAACTGGAATACCCCCCTTTCCGAACACTCACGCATCCTCAAATGGGAAGGCATCTCCACCGCAACGGCTTATATATGGCTTGGAGTCGTTATTTACCTAGGGATTTATAGGGAAATAACGATAAAGGACCATTGGAAGGCACCTAGCCTAGGAGATCAGCGCCCTCTTCACTCAATCATCAAGTTCATGCCGTTATTAAAGTTCGAGCTGATCAACAGGTATTTCCATACTTTTGACTACACCAAAGTCGATGTGAGAAATGAGGGTGATCTTCCAAAGACCTTCCAAGTGGCTGAAGAGTGGTCTGACCTTATACAGAAGGTGTCAAACGAGCTCTATCTTCCAGGGACTAATCTGACTGTAGATGAGTGCATGGTCCCTTTTACAGGCAGATCAAAAGAGACAACGCTCGTCAAGGGAAAGCCTACGCCGGTAGGCTTCAAAGTCTGGGTTATCGCCCAACAGGGCTTCTTTCTACGGTGGCTTTGGCACATGAAGTCATCACCATATACCGCTGTTATCGTCGACCTATCTACGCTGAAGCCGGTTGGCAAGAAGGGAAAGCTACGGACCGAGATCCCTCTCAGCAATACACAGAGCGTCGTGGTTCACCTAGTAAAAAGGCTGCATCCTCAGACATATCACGTCTTCACAGATAACCTCTTCTCGTCACAGCAGCTCTTCCGCCTTCTTCGGCAGCTTGGCTTTGGAGCCACAGGCACGGCACGCCCTAACTGCGGTATTAGCACCGAGATGAAGCGGATAAAAGAGACCGGAAAAGCTCCTAACGGCACGCCTTTGAGGTATAACGAGGTCATATTGATCCCGACGCAAGATAAAAAGGTATAGACGACTTTTAGCTGTATTTCCCTTACTAATTTGTCCCTTTTTATTCCCTCTAGGTCATCCAAATCGCTTGGAAGGATAGCGGCGTGGTGCTCTTCATTTCAACTGTGCACAGTGGCGCCCCTCACGAGCGCATACTAAAAAAGAGGAAGCTGCCGGCTAAGAGAGGCACGAAGATAGAGGCACAACAGCTGCAGCGGATTTTCAACGGGGATAGCTTCAAGATAATCTCTATTCCTACTGTTGCCGCTCAGTATAATGATGAAATGAATCACGTTGACCGTGGTGATCAGATAAGGTCCTATACAACGTACGAGCACCGATTCCGGCGCGGTCCTTGGCAGGCGCTGCTTTGGAATTTCCTCCTCGAAGTCGCACTTGCGAATAGCTTCATTTTGCAGAAGAAGACCCGGCACCCTCGTTGGAAGCCCTATAGCACGCTACGAGCTTGGAAGGAGTGCATTTACAACGCCATTTTCAACCGGTATGCCGCTGAAGGCAGCACAAGGAAGAGAAACCGGTCAGGGAAGGAAGAAGACACTGAAGATACTGAATCACGGCAAAAACACCTAGAAAGAGATATCAACCATGTCTATAGAGGGTCAATTTCAACCTGCCTAGCCTGTAAGGGCTACCGGCAAGGGCAGCCTCAACCCTTCAAAAAAAGGAAGGCAAAAGGAGGCTATCTTGAGCCGATATCAGGAAATCAGAGGTGCCGGAAGACTAGGTACGGTTGCAAAGTATGTGATGTAGCAATTTGTAACAATGCTGACTGTTGGTACCTCTATCACACGCCAATTTAGGTGTGGGTGGAATGTACCGATCATCGCGATCATTTTGATTGGCCCCCGACCCCGGTCGTGACCCCTCTGTTGCCTTGTACCGCTCAAAGAGATAAGTTATACTGTAATCTGATAAGACAGACTTTTTATCTATGCTCCTGATTGGGTACTCTGGACAGGCCACCCTTGTCGACTGAAGAATACCAATTCCAGAGTCTACAGTTAGATTTCATATGTAATTGTACCTATGGCATTTAACTAAAAGGAAAAGCATTCTATTATTATCCTAGAGTTACGTTTCACCAACTGACAAGTTTTTGTAGAGATTGGATCGCTCGTTACAGTTAAACTAGAGTCCGTCGGTTACCCCAGATTTAGTTCGTCGGCTGCCCCATGTCATGCTAGCGCCGTTTCATTTCTCACCAAAAATAATTCGTCGGTTGCCAAACGACGCGGGGCATAACAATTGGGTATAGGGTTGTCTAACGTAAAACAAATGAACTCTACGTAGAATTGATTTTGGTATGGAGCACTGGGTGAAAGCAGCTACCATGGCCCAAAAGACGTCGAATGCCAATGAAAGAATCAGGACTTTAGGTTTTCGGTCAAGCTGCATAAGCAGCCCTTCCATCATTAGCCACCATAATTAGTCAGTTCGGCTCACCGCCGTACCGACCGATGGTTTCCAGCGACACTGGATCCATGGCATGTGACGGTCCGCCTTCTTTTAGATGCCAGAAGCATTCTTCTCCAGAAGGTAATATTAGTATTTGCCAAAATTCGAGTTATAGATTTAACTAAATTAGAGTCCGTAAAAGGGTTGCAATATACCCCGAACAGGCTTTTTCTAGCCGTTATTTCGGCCAGGAATCTATCAATTCTAATATAGCACTGCTTATAGACTACATGGTCATCTTTAATGCGAATGGCAGTGATATTTCCATCTCCGTCGAAATAAATATCATCTTCAAAGAGGGGCGGGACTCAATAATGTAATTGCACTCGGTAAAAGGCCCCATTAATTTCTGGGAAATTACAGTATTGAGCAGTTGCGCCTTCCGCTCCAAAACAACATGGCTCTTTGTAAAGGGGCCATCTGGGTACATGGCTCTACCTCACAAGCAGACGTTTTGTCAGAGTCTGGCCGCCTTATGGGTGGGTAAGCAATTTCTGACTTGGCGAATGAAGTACTTAGAAGTACCGCTGCTGCCTGGAAGTTCGGGACCCGAATCTGGGGAAGTGGAAACAAGCTGACAGTGCGAGCCGCAAGTACTGTCGCCGAGCTCGGTCAGGTAAGTACGCTAAATTGCGGGCTACTGATCATGTGCGAGAGCGTACACAGTGTGCGCATATACTTATAGTGATAAATGGGATGTTTTTTATCTACAAGGGTTATTGTAGAAGAGGAAGGTGCAAGTGCTCCACTTCAAGGTCAAAGATGTCCCCTCCTACGCAAAATGGTTTATTAGGCCCACTGAAGGTACCCGTAGTAAGATATTCCACTTAGTCGCTGGCCTGCTTCCCGTCGACATATCCGCCATCCACAAGAAGAGCAACGTCAAAGATATAGGCCATTATAACTTTGAACTCAGATTGGAAATAGAAGAATAGTCTAATAATTAATATAGAGCAAAGTATTCAGCACGGAACATAAGGTGCACTCTCAGATAAGCTGGTAATCTTTGGTTACTTGTCTGTGGAAAACAGCTGCATACATGGTTAACGGTTTAGGAAGCGATTGCTACAAGTTCCTGACCCGCTGTGAGGGGGAGTTCGATCGGAAGTATGTCGTCGATGGCCCCCTCATTTTTGACAGACCTTTCGGCAAATGTCTTCTCCGCAAGAATACTATGGCATGAGCCGGCTGGCATGGCTAAGTGGACGGTAGACAATACCATAAATTAATTAGAAAATCTGGGCTCGATAGAGACCCTGCCATATACCTCTCAGCCTAGTTACCTAAAGAGCTAGGTTCAAATATCCTGACACCCATCTTATTGATAAACAGAACGAGTGGTGAGAAGTGTGATGAATTCTAATTGCTACTCCGGACTATATGAGTCTCTCTCACTGCTTGCTGTTATACTCACCACTGTATTCTTAGTCGCACTCTCGTAGGAAACCGTGGTATGAAATATGCAACGGCCATGACAAACCATGATGGGCTACTGTTG
Organism: Fusarium scirpi; assembly: GCA_004367495.1. NCBI lineage: Eukaryota > Fungi > Ascomycota > Sordariomycetes > Hypocreales > Nectriaceae > Fusarium > Fusarium scirpi. The sequence goes on along the minus strand of QHHJ01000162.1, from coordinate 6,812 downwards.
TCTAGTAAAAGTATAGTTGGTAGATGTGTACCTCAATGAACACATACCCCACTGCAAAGAGAGGGTATATAGGAGGGCCAGAGAGCATGGAGCAAGAACAAAGTGGAGTGAGCATGTACCCGGGGAGAGGCTGTTATATTCTAGATCCTCCAATATCTAGGTAATAGCAAACATTGGCTCTATCCGGCATAAGAAATCTGGGATTTTCTCCACCAGCTGCAAACCATATTGTCCCGTCCTGCAACCGTTTGTTTGGCGTACCTAGTGGAATCGTAACCCGGTATCCAAGCACATACTCATTTACGAAGCAAAATATTGAGTATCGCTCTCCCGAACCGTCTGATAGGTATGGAATCTTGACTAGCTTGAGGTTAACGATGGGTAGCCATTTAGAGGCTGCATCTCCTCTTTGCCAATTCGGTTATATCAACTCCGAGCGTCTTTGGGGTGGTTCAAAGCACGCTAAGTGATCATCCTAACGATCAGGGTACAGCGGTTATCCCTAGTATCCCAGTATTAGTATCCCAATAGTAGCAATCGTCTTCGGGGTTTAGAAAAGCATGACATAATCTGATACTAGAATCTAACGGTCTCCATTTCCTACTTATTCCAGTCCAGTGTGTTTCCGAACCCTCTAAATCGCGTATTAACCAGTAGAGTTGTTGAAATGGGAAAAGGTTACTTCATGCATGTAAACGTCATCTAATGTCATCACTTCAAGGGTTCCTGCTGCGATCTTTAGGCAGAATAATGGCCAAAATGCGGAGTGCCCAGATGCCGCATTACTTTCGAGGTTTTGTAGCTTTGCTGGGTGATAATTATTGGAAACGACTCGATATTTGTGGTTGTCTGTGCTTGGTTCGTTAACACCACCAAGTTGAGTTTGATTGGGAGGGCTTGGAAAATAGTTGTAAAAGTTAGTCAGAGTATTGCGGCACAGCCCGTCCTCGAACATCCTGGGTTTGTAAGAGATGAACGTGTAAAGACTGGGATCGCAAACACACACCAATGGAAAGCCTCAAATAATCAATTAGGGACAGTTTCCACACCTTCCGAGACTTTGCAAGAAGAAAATCGGTAAAGAGAGGTAATCTATTTGGAGCGAAGTATTTACGGAAAAAAGTCTTAAGTAACAGTTTATATCTCTAATAGCTAAAGGCGTCCTAGATACAGAATTGATAAGGTCGACGGCATAAAAAAGATAGCTAAGGAATAGAAATGCATATGCTAAGGTTTGAAGTAACGCAGTAGGCACTTTGTCTATTTCGCTAACGGTCCATCCGCTTGCATAATAAAATCCACCACATCAACCACTCCACTGTTTCCGCCATCAAGCAGCATCCTTTCAACCTTGGCATATATACTAGGGAGAGCTTCGATCTTTATATCCCAAGTTGCAATCGGATGCTCCATGATATGGCTATATGCTGGAGTGTGGAATGGCTTACCATGTTTCGCTACTCGGTCGGCTAGGATATTGCCCTTACCCTTGTGGCTAACACCATCTGTTCTCCCATATTCGAAAGGAGAAATACCTATCAAAAGTGGTCCTATGGGATGCAAAGATTTAGTAGTCCTTTTGAAAGTGACCGCAAACCCCTCGGTCCTGCTTGTCTTGAACATTAATGATTGTTCTTCGTCACCATCGGCATCTTCCTCGATGCGGAGGACTCTATCGCCGCATCTGTAACGCCACGCCGGACCGCTGGTTGTATTTGGCCTCTCTATCCAACTAGTCTTGATTGGAGCTACCCAGCGTCTAAACAGGATGTCACCGTTGCGGAGTTGAAACGGTCTGAAGGGTAGAAGGTGGCGTTGGCGTGTCCAGGCATCGAAACGCACATGGCTAACGAACAAATCCACAAGCACAAGTTCGTTCGTGCGCGAGTAGTAGTCGTCACCCCAAGAATACAACGGCAGTCCGATAAGCTTACTTCCCTTATTCCCGAAACGACAGAGCAGAATAGCAAGCTCGAGGTCGTGGGGCTGAGCAATGGCTATGTCATCCCAGTATGAGATAGAGGGAAGCTTCTTATAAATCACGAGGTTGATAAGGACGCCTTTATTAACCAGAATCGGGGGATTTCGTCGGTCTTGATAATGTGCGTACCCGTGGTCCACCGGCCGTATCTCGGCGGAATTCTCAAAATCGGCTGGAGTCTTAGCGAAGAGCCCCAGAAGGGGTTGCCGATGATACTGTTCCTTCCATGGGATGGGCTTCGCGCCTAGTTGTTGACTTCGATCAATAAGTTCAGCAGGAGAGCTAACAATCTTGCCCCATGCAAACAAGGATTGGTCGTGGGTGGCGTTCATGATAGCTTCTTGGAGCCTATGGAAGGCTTTATGGCCTTCCCCATATATAAGAGGAATATTGACGTCGAAGATGCCCAATAAGCAGTAGGCAGCATCTTCTACGCGGGAAGTGTTCCGACTAGAAGCCCAAGACATCCTCCTTGCCACGCTAACATTATCCATATCTCCACCCTTGAGAATGTGCTCATCTATTCTAGTGATAGATGAGAGTAGGCCACAAAGATCTTCTTTGGACCCAATCTTCTTCCAGTCAGTCGAGTAAAATTCGACTTTAGGAGGAGCGATTAATTCCTGTAATGTCCATCCCCGAGTAAACCAACGAGAGGGGTATAGTCGTTCGCCAATTGTTTCTTTGTCTGTACACCAGAGCACATCTTGCAAGTAAACATAGCAAACCTGTGCGTTCTTGTACCACCTGAACATTGAGTTGATGGCCTCGCTTAGTTCAGCGCTACTCTTCTTATCGATACAGCACCTATTATAACAGTTTAGTTAATGGATTGGGTCAAGGATTGTAGATGAGCATACGTATCCACCCACACCCAGTCGAACCCATGGCTGGCAGCTTTCTGGCCGAATTGCTTGATTTTTTGGTAACCTTTCATGCTGTTGATATCTGAGGTTACAATATTTGAGATCACCAGGCTGTCCCACTGCTGGAGATTGACCTCATCTTCGTCCCAAGTATGGGACAGGATAGCATAGGGTGGCACTTCGTCATCGGATACAAATTCTTTCAGCGTCCAGTTGTGAGCATTTAAAAGCCTCATTTTGAAGATAAAGATCGAGTGAGTAGCTAGTGAAGGCCAGGAAATTAAGCAAGGCTGATGCGGGGTAAATTAAGCAACGCTCGGCCACCATGCTAGGCAGCAATACGAAAGCACTAGGAGAATTATCTTTTTAAAGGATAACGTGCATGATAAGTATGTGACCCAGACAAGCATGTGACCCAAAAATCCCTCACCTTACAACATTTCTATCTGATCAGATATATCTCAACAACCAAATATGTCTAGGTCCTCAAATGAAGCTAGAATCCTCCTTGCCCTTCAGGCACTTCAAAATAACCCAAATCTAAGCACGCGACGAGCAGCAACTATGTATGAGGTCCACTACCGTACCCTGCAACGTCGCCATAATGGCATTCAATCACGCAGCGATTGGAGTCCAAAATCACGGAAACTATCTGATCTGGAGGAACAGATAATAGTTCAATTCGTTACTGACCTAGATTCGCGAGGATTTCCCTCGCGACTGCGTTTTGTGGAAGAAATAGCTAATTCACTGCTTGCCAACCGCGACGCATCACCTGTTGGCAAGCGCTGGGCTCATAACTTCGTCAAACGACAACCGGAGCTAAAGACGCGTATCTTTCGGAGATATAACTATCAGAGAGCTAAATGCGAAGATTCTACGATTATTCGTAGCTGGTTTAGGCTTGTACAGAACACAATCGCAAAGTACAGTATCCAATCAGCTGATATCTGGAACTTTGATGAGACCGGCTTTATGATGGGCCTTATACAGTCTGGAATGGCCGTCACAGGCTCAGAAAGGCAGGGAAGACCGAAATCAGTCCAGCCTGGAAACCGTGAATGGATTACTGCAATTCCAGCAATTAATGCGGAAGGTCAATCGATCCCGCCGTTTATCATTGGCGCAGGCCAGTATTACCTTGCAAACTGGTACCGAGATAGCAACCTCCCGGCCGATTGGGTTATTGCAACGAGCCAAAATGGATGGACAAATAACGAGCTGGGTCTTGAGTGGCTAAAGCACTTTGATCGATCAACAGCAAAGAGATCAGTTAGTCTCTATTGCCTTCTAGTCCTTGATGGTCACGAAAGTCACCACTCGGTCGACTTTGAGAGATATTGTCAGGACCACAAGATCATTACCCTTTGCATGCCTGCTCATGCATCCCACTTACTCCAGCCTCTTGATGTTGGGTGTTTTTCAGTGCTGAAGAATGCTTATGGTCAATAAATAGAGCATCTAATCAGATGCTCTATAACCCACATTTCGAAGACTGAGTTCTTCCCTGCCTTTTATGCCGCTTTTCAAGCTACCTTTACAAAGAGTAATATCCAGGGGGCTTTTAGAGGAGCTGGGCTTTATCCTCTTGACCCAGAAACCGTTATATTAAAGCTTGATGTACAGCTACGGACTCCAACGCCTCCTGGGGAGGCAGCTAAGCCTTCCTCTCCCTGGACTTCAAAGACCCTAAAGACAGTAACGGAGAACTAATCTCAGTCTAACTACCTTACTAGACGAATCAGGCGGCATCACAGTAGCTCTCCAGAGTCAATTATTGAGGCTCTGCACTGTCTTTCTAAGGGAGCTGAAGCAGTAATGCATAAGGTTACCCTACTGGTGGCAGAGAACAAAGAACTTCGACAAGCAAATGAGATATTAAGCCGGCGCCGCAGAGAGAAAAAGACTAGACTACGGAATAGAGGGACAATGACTGTACAGGAAGCATCACAAGTAATTGATCAGATAGATATTGATACACAGGTAGTAGGTGAATTATCGAGAAGTGGCGGTCGAGGAAGGTCGGTTGGACCGGGTGTTCGGCGATGTGGTGTATGCGGCAAGACCGGGCATAATGCAAGGACCTGTCAGGTAGTTCCGGAGTCATCTGGGCAAGAGTATAGTGAGTATTTTTAATTGATTAGATAGTTTATTGTTAATTGAAAGTGATTTAAAATCTAAAGGTGAGGATTTTTGGGTCACATGCTTGTCTGGGTCACATACTTATCATGCACGTTATAACATGCTTAATAAGCATGCAAAGTTTAAAGCCCATTAGGTGATTTAAAGCGAGTATCTAAATAAGATGAGTTTTTTATATTCTCAGATATCCCTACGTCTATTCTTTAGTGTACGAATGAATGTTATAGCGTAGTTGAGCCTTAGAACGGGTTTCCCGGTTGAATATGTGTAAGGTCAGTGCCCGTAACCCAAAACTCAACATTAATAACTAATCATTATCCCATTTATCTGTGATCACAGCTGCAATAGATCTCTCTTAGCAAAGCTGGTGGGATTAAGAAGCTCCTAATTAACATCTGCAACAATATGCCTGACGGCAAAGCACGGGGGCGTTTCACACCAAGTCGCACAAACCTCGTGACAATATGGGACAGTTTATCAACGCTGGCCAAATTGGGGAATCGTCACGCTCTCCAGAGATGTACTAATCCATAAGAGGAAATCGTCACAGTTAAACGATGCCGGCATTGTTTCTTGAGTTTAACAAATAGCTACAACAGAAATACGGATGTAATCATTAAAAAATGTTTTATCTCCATACTTACCAATGGCTAAGCTTCTGGAAAGAGTTGTGCAGGATAAAAAATCTTGGTTGTGGTCTTGGAACCTAAGTGCCGATTCCCTCCTGGAATGGCCCTCGCTGTTACTAGGGAAGATTTGGGTCCCTACTGGTTCCTCACAAGGGGGGTGGTCCTGGCGTGTGATTTACCAGAACCGTCCGGCTGCTGGCCTTCTACCGCTCTGTATTCCTTCCGCTCTTGAGCGTTCTAAGGACCCGGACAACTATTACCTACCATCCTCCGCTCTTCACTCTGGGCTTATATTCAATCACTGGCAGTATTAAGAATGTCTTGTATATGTAGAACGAATTTCTTCTCTTACATACAAAGAGCTATTGCCACATAAAGTACCGTTTACAAATGAGGGAAATGAAGAGCCATTCTTGTATAAAGTGACGTTTTTAGCTTGTCTCCTTTTCCTGCTGCCAACAAACGTCTGAGAACTCCAACGTTTGTTTGCCTGGAAGTTGAAATGAATACCTCCCATCCTAGAACCCCACTGCCTACCCCTGCAAACTCGGGTTGAATAACCCTGCACAGCAACGAGCTGCTTAGCACTTTCCTTCGTTAGGGTCGATGTTGAAATAATAGTCGCCATAGTGTTGGTTTGATCCGTGCGGGCAGCCACCCTTCTCCCACTGGAAATTGGCGACACAGTCATGGTATGGGACATGGCCGTTGTCGCCACCATTGTTTTGAATTGCCAGCTGCAGCTGTTTGTCTCCGAAGGTGACGCACCGAGTAATGATTTGGCCTGCACGAAACTTCCTGAGGTCGATATAGTCGCAGAAAGCGGAAATGGTCCTGTCAACGTCTCCTGGGAGGTCACCAAAGGTGGTGCCTCTGGGATAGCAGCCGGCATGGACAAGCGAGACAGTGGCAGCAAGGACTGCGAGGACCGACTTGGAGGCAATCATGTTGGCGACGAGGGATAGTTTTATAGTTGTGGTTTGTGTTGTGGCTTGTGATAGCTTGAGAGTTGAGAAGCTTTGGAGAGGGGTGTTGCTGAGTGCTTAGGTAATGAAGATGGTGATGGTGATGGTGGATATAAACCTTTGGATGTTCTCAGGGTGGAGGCCCATTATATACACTTTCTAGAAGCTTGCCAGCTTGATATCTTCGTTGAATACCTGACAATTCGTAGCTGGCCGGCTAAGGCATACA